>QLTV01001162.1:679094-696060 GCA_003457575.1 Thermophis baileyi | reverse complement strand
GTTCATCTGTGTGTGGCTTTTAAGTGCAGGTTGGTCCTTGACTTACAACTAGTCATAAGTGGCTTTTTTCACTGCCATTGTAACTTTGAACAGTTTAGTGACTGTTCAAAGTTACAATGGCAGTGAAAAAAGTGAAGTGTGAAAAATGGTCATAAGTCACTTTTTCACCACATTTTACAAGTTGGCCACTCCCACCCGGTCACTCGACCGCCAAGCCACTCCCACCCAGTCACATGGACATCAAGCCACTCCCACAAAATTAAGCCATGCCCACAGAGTGGTAGTAAAAAAAATTGGAACCCACCCCTGGTTTGCTGGGATATTTCTGGTGGAATTTCCTTAAAAGCATAGGCTTTAACGTGTTTCTTAGCCACCCACTCATTTTGAGATGGTGGTAAATGTTTCCATGTGACCAAGTATTGCATGGAGCCATGGTGAGTGCGAGAGTCTAGGATTTCCTTAATTTCAAAATGCTGTTCTCCTTCCACCATAAGGGGGACTGGAGGTGTGGATACAGGAGGCTGGATTATGGATGTGATTTCTGGTTTGAGCAAGCTACAATGAAACACAGGATGGACCTGTCTCAGTGTTTTGGGGAGGAGTAACTCTACTGTTACTGGGTTTATGACCCTGGTGATAGGGAAAGGTCCTATGAATTTTGGTCCCAGTTTCTTTGAAGGCTGTAGTGATTGCAAGAACTTTGTAGATAAATAGACCCTGTCCCCGACTTTGAATGGTTTAGGGTCTGTTCTCTTTTTGTCTGCTTGTGCTTTAAAAGCTGCTCTAGCTTCTTTAAGAGCTAGTCTTATGACCAGCCATGTAATTTGCAAGTTGTGCATCCACTCCTTAAGGGAGGGGATGTTAGGTTCCTCTGTGGGTAATTCCAGTATAGGGGTGAATTCCTGGCCGGTGGCTACTTGGAATGGGGTAAATCCAGTGCTGCTGTGCACTGAATTATTGTATGCCACCTCAGCAAATGGCAAGAGGTCTGTCCAATTATCTTGCTGATAATTAATAAAGCATCGTAAATATTGTTCCAGCACCCCATTCGTGCGTTCCACCACCCCATTCGCTTGGGGGGTGGGGGTGGGAAGAGCTTTAACCCTTGGGCAGTGCCTAATAGGTTCAAAAATGCCCGCCAAAATTTTGAAGTGAATTGGACTCCCCAATCAGAAATTATCCTCTGGGGAGCTCCATGGAGGCGATAAATGTGCACTAGGAACATTTTTGCCAGTGCCTTAGCCGTGGGGATTTTTGGGCAAGGGATAAAATGGACCTGTTTGGAGAATAGTTCCGTTACTACCCAAATAACTGTGTTTCCCATGCTTTCAGGCAGTTCAACAATAAAATCCATAGAGATTTCTCTCCAG
Organism: Thermophis baileyi; assembly: GCA_003457575.1. Taxonomy (NCBI): domain Eukaryota; kingdom Metazoa; phylum Chordata; class Lepidosauria; order Squamata; family Dipsadidae; genus Thermophis; species Thermophis baileyi. The sequence goes on along the minus strand of QLTV01001162.1, from coordinate 694,690 downwards.
GGTGCTGATGGTTCAGCCACGATTTGTAAAAGTCCGGGGGATTTTCCTTGCCGTCTTTTCACTGCAGCGCAAACAGGGCAGCTGGCCACATAGCTTTCAATGTCTTTTTTGAGAGATGGCCACCAAAATTGTCTTTCAATTAGGTGTAAGGTTTTTACAAATCCAAAGTACCCTGCCAAACTGGAGTCGTGGCATCTTTTCATAAGGTCCAATCTTTGGCTTGCAGGAACACATAGTTTTCCTCCCACCCAGGCTAAATCGTCTTTAATCAAACAGTTATTTTTGTGTGCTTGGAACCAATCATCAGTGGTCAGGGCTTTCTTAAACCCCTGTGTGATTGCATTGTCAGTGGGTAGGCTTGGGTGTCAGGGTTCCGAATAGCATCTGGAATTAAATCAGAGTCCGAGGCAAAGCATTCCTCTAAGTTCCAATTTATTAACAGAGCCATGTCAGCACGGCTGGGAGAAATCCCGAATCTGAAGCCTTCGGGGTTTCTCCACCCAGTTGAAAGTTCAAGCCTTTGTCCCCACACCCCCAAGTTCATCACATGAACCAATCTTCATTGCTTCATCCTCTGGTAGCTTGGTTGGAACTCCACCTTCTTCTGTGCAGGTGCAGGACAAAGGATGACCTTGACAATCTAGAAGGAATTTGTTGTGGCTACATGCAGACATCCCTCATGCAACTGCCCCTCCCAAATAAAGTATGGCAGGCCAAAGATCCAAAGAAAATGGCTTCGGCCTGACATTGGGCCCTTGTGATCACATTAGCTGCCAGCTGAGGGGTTTGAAGCAAGGACTTAATTATCTCAGCTTTTGTGCTATTATATTGGGGTTTCCTTGAGAGTGCGTCTGCTAGGAAGTTCTTCCCTCCTGGGAAATATTTGAGTGTGAAATCAAACCATTTGAAGTACTGTGCCCAGCGCACTTGTTTAGGGGAAAGCTTCCATGGGATCTTAAGGGCCTCCAAATTTTTATGATCAGTCCAAACCTCGAAAGGGATTTTATTTCCTTCCAGGAAATGCTGCCAAGTGAGGAGTGCCCAATGTACTGCATATGCCTCTTTTTCCCAAATAGCCCATCTCTGTTCTGTGTCAGATAGTTTTTTGGAGGTGTAAGCACATGGCTGCAGTTGGTCTTTTTCGTTCTTTTGGAGTAAGACAATCCCCACTGCTACATCGCTGGCATCTGCTTGTATGACAAATGGCTGATCTGTATCCGGGTGTTTAAACACAGGTTCAGCCAAAAACAGTTGTTTGAGTGTTTCGAATGCTGCTTGACATTCCATTGTCCAATTTAAAGGTTGTTTAGGTTTTGGTTTGGCTTCCCCTTTTGTCTTTAGCAGGTTGATTATAGGGAGGGTGATTTTTGCAAATGCCAGAATAAATTGGGGTAAAAGTTGGCAAACCCCAGGAAGCTTTGTAGTTGCTTGCGTGTGCGGGGTGGTTCCCAATCAATTATGGCTTGTACTTTTTGTGGGTCCATTTCTATCCCCTCATGGGAGATTCGGTACCCTAAATAGTCTATTTTTTCCTGGTGGAACTCACATTTGGAAAGTTTTGCATAGAGTTTTGCAGCACGGAGTTTGTTTAGGACTGCGCGGACTAGTTTTACGTGCTCTGCTTTCGTTTCTGTGTATATTACAATATCATCAAGGTAAACCAGGACCCCTTTATACAGATGCTCATGCAGCACCTCATTGATTAATTGTATGAATACAGCTGGGACACCTTGTAATTCGAATGGGAGCAATTTAAACTGGTAGCAGCCTAGTGGGGTATTAAATGCAGTTTTCCACTCGTCCCCCTCCCTTATTCTGATGCAATAGTAGGCTTCCCTTAAGTCCAGTTTAGAGAATATTTTTTCTTTAGAGAGATGTGCTAGCATATCTTTCATGAGGGGGAGGGGGTATACATTTTCCACGCTCACAGTGTTGAGATTTCTATAGTTACGCAAAGGTGCAAAGTACAGTCTTTTTTTTTCATGGAATAAAACTGGAGCAGCTATTTTCGGTCGGGTAGGCTCGATAAATCCCCTCGCTAAATTTTTGTCAATGAACGCTCTCACTTCATCAAGTTCTCTAGGGGACATGCTATATATCTTTGGTTTAGGAAGCTTGGCTCCTGGCAAAATCTCGATGGCACAATCTGTGGTTCTGTGGGGGGGTAGCTCGTTGGAGCCCTCCTCGCTGAACACTTCGGCTAAGTCCCTGTACTCTTTAGGGATGCCTTGGGCTGGCATAGTCCATCCGGGCATTGCTGTTTCTCTGTTCCCCCTTTTCAGGTTTCTCACGTTGCTCATCTGCAAAAGTCACGTGTCTCTGAAATCTTATGGTCCCTTGCTTCCACTTTATTTTAGGGTTCCACTTTTTCAATCACATGAGTCCCAGGACTAGTGGCCATTCCATTCCGGGAGCTACTATAAATGTGATTGTTTCATCATGGTCTCCCATGATTAGTTGCAAGGGTTCCATGGCAAACAAGGCTGGTTCCCCCCTGCTACTGTCCCGTGTAGCTGGCAGAAAGCGATGGGGTTTTTTAATTTCTTTAAGTGGATCCCCAGTTTTTCCACTAAGGCTGGGCTGATTAGGCATCGGGTGCACCCCGAGTCTAGTAATGCCAAGATTTCCTACCTTTTCCGTCGACTAGGGATGAAAAGTCTTAAGGGTAGGGTGAGTGGTTCAATTGGGTCACTTACCAATGGGTCGTCATTGGGATCACTTTCGGACGGGCTCAGGTCCTCACATTGGGGTACTGGAGTTTCTTCCCCTGGGGTTGATGGGGAGCAAAACTCCATGGCTTCTCTGCTTCGGAGAGCGATTTCTTTTCCTCGTGAGGTTGCTTTCGCAGGCTTTCCTCCAGACAGGCACTCAGGTTTTCTGGCAGGAGTTTTCGAACGGCACTCTGCTGCACGATGCCCCACCTTCCCGCACTTGAAACAGGCGGATGGTCTCGGTGCTAGGGCAGTTTGCAGTTTGAATGGCTCCCTCTTCCCCTGGGATGGAGATTTTTTCCAGACCCATCCTGCTCGGTACTGGTTTCGGGTCATATTGATCTCGGCTTCTTCCGCCATGAGGTACCACTCGTGCAGATGGTTGGGTGCTCCACGGGCCAAGCAAGCAATGTATAGGTTCAGCCCATCTTTGAACCAGCTCACCAAGATGTCTTCTGCCCAGTCCATTTGGCAGGTGAGGTCTCGGAATTCCTTGGTGTACTCAGCCACTGGCCGGCGACCCTGTTTTATGAGTCTGATGCGATCGCGGGCTTTGGGGTCAGCCAGCGGGTCTTCAAAACGGCGTCGCAGGGCCATCATGAAATGATCAAAGTTCTGCAGCTCCAGGGCATCACCATTATGGAGGGTCACCATCCACCTAGCAGCTGCCCCTTCCAAGGCTAGGGTAACCACTCAAACTCGCACCCCCTGGGTTGGGAAATTCTGCCCATATTTTTGCATGTAGGTCAGGACTTGGGCCAGGAAGAAACCCAACTTTTACGGATCCCCATCAAATTTCACGCCAAGAGAGGTAGTTTTCCTCTCCAATTGGGGTCCCCTGGGTTGGCCTGGAACAATCACCTGGGCTGGTGCTGCGAGGGGTGGGATCCCCGGTGCGGTTGCTGCTCCAGTGGTGGAGTCCGCTTGGTCCGGGGCTGCTTGGTCTGGGGTGGCGGCTCTGGCTTCATCGGCAACTGGTGCCATTTCTGCCCCCCTCCATTGATGGCCCGGCTCCCTGCGGATTTTAAGGTTCTCCAACATTTCCATGACGAGTCGGGTGATGTGCCCCTTGAGACGATCTTCTCCCAGCAGTTCCTCGATCAGTTCCTCCTGGTCAGATAGGGTCTCCAGCTCCAGCTTCCAGCCCAGTTTCTGGCTACCATGGGTGAGGGTGACTCCCCTGGTTCTGCTGTCCCAGCGGTTCTTCTTCCCCACACTGATTGACCACCAGGTTTTCGTGGAGCTTTCTAGGACAGCCTCGATGTCCTCGATGGGGCATATGGATGCGGCATCCAGCTGAGTAGTTGTTGATGTTTCTCCCCAGCACTCTACCTCTCCTTCCTCACTGCTTTGTTCAGACATGGTTTGTAGGATCCCCTCAGTAGAGCAAAAAATTTATCTCCGGGTTGATCACTTTTGCAGAGCCTGTTTTATGTAAGGTCCGGCCTCTCCCCCTTATCCAAGAAAGTAAAGACTCTTGAAACTTAGCATTTCAAAAGGAACCTTTTATTGAATAGGGGTGATAGCAGGATGAAAGAAAAGCAGGCTCTGAGATCCCTCAGGCAATACAGTTAGAATTAAGGAATTAGAAACCCCTCCCCTCCCAACAGTCCGATATGAGTTCAGCCAATCTGCAGGTGTGAAAATGTTATTGTACCAGCTGCTCTGAAAGCGCGATAAGGGAACTTTCTCAGGGTCATCCTCTGCCGGCTTTCAGGTGATACAACCCACATGGCCCTCCCTCCCCTTACATTCCCCAAAAGGTGCAAAAATGCCAGGGTGCCTAGGTGCCAGGGAAAAGGTTATAAATCAATTAGGCACAGGATATAGGATATATAAGGGATAGAGCATGTATATAATATATTGTGATCCAGGTACCCCCTTCCCCTGAAGAAATGGCAGAACCACGGATCTGACAGGCAGAGCACTTTGGTTTCCTGTACCTTCTAGTGGCCCCAATTACAACATGACATCCAAGCCTACGTCACGTCCTGTGTATGGTGCCGGCAGGCCAAGTTGGCAATGGGAGCCCCTCCAGGGCTGCTCCAGCCATTGCCAACACCTGAGAGACCCTGTGTTCTGACCTAGGCTTCCTGATCAAATCATACAGCACAAACCAAAAACCTCTTTTATTTTATCAGCTGGTAATTATTTGCATTCCCAGCCATAATGAGTCCCAAACAAATGATAATAAGTCTGACAACAGTCTTTCAGGGAAAGGCAGATAAGCACACAAACCTTGATATTCCTTGACAAAGCTGCCAAAGACCAATTAGCAAGAAACTTGGCAAGGCCAAACGGAAACACAGAGTCCGGGCTAGAATGACACGAGTTGAATGAAGTTGCTTCCTGCAATGAGCCCTTCCGTGTGCTCCACTTATATAGCCTATGGGAGGGGCCAATTATCACCAAGCCTTACTCCTGAGTAGTCCTTCTCCTCTGAAACTGTTCTTGCCTTCTGGCAGCTCTGCGCATGTGCGCATTGAGAACAGGCTCCCCCTGTTCCTCTGCCTCGCTCATGTCAGCCTCTGGAGGCTCTGGAGTCGGGACAGACCTCCCAGATGGCCCATGTTCCTCCCCAGCCTCCTCTCTGTCTGACTCTGCTGCCAGCTCTGCAGGCCTCTGGCGGACCACAACACCCTGGGGCACCATTTCCATGGACTTCTTAATGGATTTGCCTCCGTCTTCCGGATTTACGACCGTGTTCGTGGTGGTAGACATGCTGACGAAGATGGCTCATTTCATTCCTTGTCGTGGTTTACCAACGGCCTACACCACTGCCCGCATGTTCATCCAACCTATCTTCCGGCTGCACAGCCTAACTGATAGGGTCGTTTCAGACAGAGGGACTCAATTTACAGCCCAGTTCTGGAAAGGGCTGATGATGGCCTTGGATGTGAAAATCTGCCTGTCGGCGGCACATCATTTGGAAACCAACGGCGGGACAGAGAAAGTGATCGGGATCCTGGAGCAATACCTGCGCTGCTTCAATTGAGCGGATTATCTCGCAGTGGCGGAGTTTGCATTCAACAATTCGCAGCACACTTCCACGCAGATGACACCTTTCTTGGCCAATGTGGGGTATCATCCTCAGTTCTTTCCTCTCATGCAACTCGACTCACCGGTTCCAGTGGCTAATGACTATCTGGCCGAGTTACAGGCTGTCCATCAATTGGTGCGATGGTATCTGGAGAAAGCCAAGGCTGATTATAAGAAAGTTACAGACCGGTCTTGACGAGAGATGCCAGCGTTGACTGTGGGGGATCGGGTATGGCTGTCCACCAGGCACCTTCTGTCAGACCGGCCGGTCAAGAAGTTAGACCACCGGTATCTTAGCCCTTTCCCCATTGAAGTGGTCATCAACCCGGTCGCCTATCGCCTGACATTGCCACACATGCTGCGAGTCCATCCAGTCTTTCATCGATCCCTCCTTGTTCCAGAATGGCCAGCCTGTCCACTCCGCCAACCAGACTGTCCCCCGCCGGACCCACGTGATGTAGATGGGCTGCCCAAGTACGAGGTCATCAGCATTCAGGACTCCCAGTGACTGAAAGGACGGTTCCAGTACCTGATCGAGTGGAAGGGTTATGGGCTGGAGGATTTCACATGGGAGGATGAGACCTCCATGCATGCACTTGCTTTGGTGCAGGCCTTCCACGACCAATTCCCATCATGGCCGCACCCGGATCATCAGACCCAGGGGAAGGGATAGTGTTGTGGCCCGCCAGCTGCCAGTGGAGCTGGTGGAAGACTCAGATGATGAGGAGGTTGGGGAGGAACTTGGGCCAATTCTGGAGTCTGGGGAAGGCTCTAATGAATGCTCTGTGTCAGACGCAGAGATAGAGCCAGGGCTGTCCAACATTTCCCAGCCACTGGAGAGGCAGCTGCCTTTGGAGGCTGAGATAAGTGGGGAGGAAGAACAGCTGGGGCCTGTTCCAGATGCGTGTATGCGCAGAGCTGTTAGGAGAGGAGAACAACTGAGGACAAAGAGTCGACTCAGGAAGCAAGGCACATGTGGATGCTGACTGGCCCCTCCCTGGCTGGGGAATAAATAGAAGGAAAGTGGGGGGGTCATAGGAGACAACAGTTCAGATTTCTGACGATTTGGTTCATCGTGATTCATGCCTCAGAGACTGCTTGCCAGAACTAAATTTGCGGCTTTACAACCTGGCAATTATTGCAAGGAACGGATAAGGTCTGTTACTGCAGTTAACTCTTTGCAGGACTATTGCCTGGACTTCTCGGTGTGTGAATGCCATAAATTCACAGGAGATAAATAAAGAGGGGTTTTTGGGACAAGGAGTCTGTTTCTTGTTTCTGCTAAGGCTGGGTCAGAACACCCAGGATCAGCTCCTCCCTGACCATGCCAGTCAAGATGAGGAGGAGGAGCTGGAGGATCTGGAAATTGATGAGGAGCCGGCACAAACCAGATAGTCGCTTGGTGTAGGATGGCTGGAGGACCCTGAGGAGCATCCAGTGGGGGTGACTTTCACCAGGGGGCATCGAGGATCTTGCAGAGCAGAGGGGTGAGAGGGAAAGTGTGGTGATGTCCCCCTGTCTGACACTGACAAAGAAGACCTCATACTGAGCCATGCATTGTATTTGCTGCAAGAGGCGATTGAGAATTGGAGACCCTGGGAAACCCTTGCCGAGATGTCTGCCCAGCAACTGCATGGAAGACCGGACAGGCAGCAGGCAGCAGGCAGAGCTGCTGCCTGCACAGCTGTGGCAGCAGCCTCCATTGCTCCACATGGGGGGGCAGTTCCAGCTGCTCAGCCAGCAGCTGCTGCGGTGGCTCATTCCTCCCCCCCAGTGGGGGGGCATTCCCTGGAGGCACTGAATTCCTAAATTTCCTCCGCTGGGAGTAAAATATGGGGGGGGGATCCGAAAGCTTTGGGATTCTTCCTAGCCCAAATCTGGAATTACATGCAGGAGTATAGGGGAGAATTAGAATCTGAAACAGTGAGATATGTCACCATGGCCCTGGAAGGAGCTGCAGCAGAGTGGATGGTTACTCTTCACAATGACAATGCCCCCCAACTAAGGACCTATGACCAATTTATGGCAGCACTTCATTGACGGTTTGAGGGCCCCCTAGCTGAATGCAAGGCTAGAACCCGAATGAAGACCATTACTCAGGGGTGGAAATTGGTGGCAGAATACACCCAGGAGTTCCGTGAGCTGGCCTCCCATCTGGCCACCTGGCCTCAGGAAGTCCTGATGGAATGTTATAAGGATGGGCTCAATGATGAAGTCTATCACATTGCATCTCCCGAGGGGCCCCTTGAAACCTCCAACATTGGTATGTGTTGGCAGACAAGGTGGAGATAAACCTGGCCAGGGACCGGCACTGTGGTAACTGCAACTGGGGCAAGCCTTCCCCTCCTGCTCATAAAGATTCCCCAAAAGCTACCAAAGGCAGACCAGCATCCAAACTGAGGTCCACAGTGTGCTTCAAGTGTGGGGAGGAGGGACACCAAGCAACTGATTGCCATTCTGCCAAACCAAGCCCCAAACCTGTGGCCACTGGGGGCAAGAAGCCTGAGAAGCAGGCACTGAGGCACCATGAAACAGCCTTGAAGGGGGTGGAGTTCGTTGAGTTCGCCTCTCCTGGCCAGGAGGAGCTGGGAACTCCAACCCATCTGGAGGAGAGTGAGACCGACTCTGATGACGAGCCCCTGGTAAGTCATGTGATCCCTGTGACCATCCTTCGTCAGGCACCCAGGGGAAGATGTTAGCCTGTTTGGACTCAGGGTGCACCAGATGTGTGATTAGCCCCGAGGTGATAGAGAAATTGGGACTGAGATTGGGGAGACTGAGGGTACCCATAGCCTTCTGCCAACTGGATGGATCAGTGGCAGCCCCCCCCCAAGCTCATTTCATAACCGAGCCTGTGGAAATGAAGATGGGGAGCCCCAAAGAGATATTGAGTTTTGTTGTAGCACCCAGAATGGAGAGGTCGCTCTTTCTTGGATTAACCTGGCTCCACAAATGGAACCCACTTGTGAATTGGAGGAGGGGGCTCCTAAGAATCTGGTCTCAACCAGTGGGTATAAATGGAGAGAAACCCTTGTCAAGAGTCAAAAGAGCCAAGATTACAAGGGGCTGCAGAGCAAGAGCACACAGGAGATGAGAAAATCCCAAAGGAATACTGGGACTTAAGGGAGGCATTCAGTGAGAGGGGCTCTGACGTGCTCCCGTCCCACCCCATTGCCCCACAGATTGCAGCATAGAAATCCTCCCTGGGGTGAAACTCTGCAAGCCTAAAATCTACTTGATGATTTTAGTCTAACTCCACGTGAGTTAGATGAGCTGTGTGCCTTTACTGACAAGAATCTGAAGCAGGGATTCATCCAACCAGCCAGACCATGAGTGGCTGCTCTGGTGTTGTTTTGTGGAAAAAAAAAAGGATGAGTCTCTTCGTCTCTATGTAGATTATAAGGGGTTAAATGCTGTGTGTGTAGAAAATGTTTACCCCCTGCCACTGATAGGACATAATGGCACATTTAGCCCAAGGGAAAATCTTTACTAAACTGGACTTGATGGAAGCTTACTACAGAGTTCGCATTAAGGAGGGAAATGAATGGAAAACTGCCTTTAATTGCCCTTTGGGTTGCTTCCAGTTCAGAGTGCTGCCATTTGTGTTACAAGGAGCACCTGCTGTTTTCATGCAATTGATCAATGAAATGCTGCATGAACATTTGTACAAAGGGGCTCTGATCTACTTAGTGACATTTTCATATACACTATGGAGGAGCATGTAAAGCTAGTGTGTGTGGTCTTCAAAAAAGTCAGAGCTGTTGAACTGTATGCTAAATTGTCCAAGTGTGAATTTCACCAGGACAAGGTTGACTACTTGGGCTACTGCATATCACATGAAGACATAGAGATGGACCCTGAAAAGGTACAGGCAGTCTTGGAATGGGTGCCCCCCCCCACACACACACTAGAAAGCAGTTGCAGAATTTCCTGGGTTTTGCACATTTTTATAGGTAATTCATTCATTCCTTTGCTAAGATTGCATTACCCATCACCAAACTCTTGAAAACTAAGGGAGAAAACAAGCCTAAGCCCAGCCAACTGCTTGAGTGGACAATAGAATGCCAAGCAGCCTTTGAAAAGCTCAAGCGGCTATTTGCAGCCGAACACATACTTAAACACTGATGCCCCATCTATGATCCAGGCTGATGTTAGTGATGTGGCTATGGGAGCTGTGCTGTTGCAGGCAAATGCCAAGGGGGCCTTACAACCCTGCACTTACACCTCCAGAAAATTAACTGAGACTGAGAGGAGGTGGGCAATTTGGGAGAAGGACGCTTTTGCTGTGCGATGGGCACTATTAACTTGGAGGCATTTCCTAGAAGAAGCAAAGCAACCTTTTGAGATGTGGACTGATCACAAAAATCTGGAGGCCTTGAAAACCCCAAGGAAATTGTCACCTAAGCAAGTTCGTTGGCTGGAATATTTTAACTGATTTAATTTTGCACTGCGCTACATTCCTGGGGGGAAGAACTTTATGGCTGATGCATTGTCCAGATTGCCTCAATACAACAGTGTTAGGCCTGAAGTAATCCAGCCAGTCATCCCTTCTAAGCAGCTGACCACTCCTGTGGTTATCAGGGCTCAGAAAAAATTGCAGCCTGGGCTTCCCAATGCAATGTGCGAGGAGCTGAAGGGGGCGCTAAAAAGCGATGAGTGGTTTTTATCCCACACAAAGGAATGCACTATGTGAGATGGTCTAGCATGGGTTGGTGCCAAATTATATGTGCCCACCAGTTTGAGGGGGAGTGTTCTACAGTGGGCCCATGATTCAAAAGATGCTGGCCATTTTGGTTTCGTGAAGACTTTGCACCAAGCAGCAGTTTTGGTGGCCTTTGTTGAAATAGAACATTGAGACTTATGTCTCCAGCTTTCCTATCTGTGCTGTGGCTAAACAGCCCCCAGGGAAGCCTGCTGGACTCCTCCAGAGTGTTTCCAATCCTAGGGCCCCATGGAAGGAAATATCTATGGATTTTATAGTAGAATTGCCTGACAGTGGAGGAAATATAGTCATTTGGGTTGTTACAGGTTTACTTTCCAAGCAGGTGCATTTTGTCCCATGCCCTAAGATAACTTCAGCTAAAGGGATTGCTAAACTGTTTATTCAACATGTGCATAGGTTACATGGAGTTCTTGGTCGTATTATCTCAGATAGGGGAGTACAATTCACCTCCCAATTTTGGCGATAATTCCTAAGGCTGTTAGGCTCCGCTCTGGTCAGGATTTCGTCCCCATACCAGAATTGCCTCAGGAGAAGCCTCTGATTCCCTCCTTAGTGGAGTGGATTGAACAGCTGCAACACACTTGGCCAGTCATGCATAAATTGCTGGATGAGGCACATCAAGACCATAAGAAACAGGCTGATAAAAAGAGGGCTAAACCAAAAGAGTTCCAAGTGGGGGATAAACTGTATCTGTCCACTAAGTACTTACAAACTACCCAAAAATCAAAGAAATTGGGGCCTAAGTACGTGGAACCTTTCCCAATTGTAAGAATCATCAACCCGGTTACTGTACAATTGGACCTACCAAAAAATCTTCATCCAGTGTTTCATGTTAGCCTGCTCAAGCTTGAGAAAGTGTCTCCTCTTCGCCCTGCCCAGCCTGCCCCTCCAGTAACCCTCCTTATAGATGGGGAGCAACACTTTGAAGTTAAAGAAATCCTTCTTCTTGAACCAGGTTTGGGCCCGCCTGGCTTGGTACGCACCGGCCTATCTGGACGAGGTGGTGATGGTGAATGCCATGACAGTCAATCTCGAAGGGGAGGCAGCAGAATGGGTGATGAGCCTCCACAACGAAGATGCACTGGAACTGGGGAACATTGATGTCTTCCTGGATGAATTCAGAGCCAGGTTCAAAGATGAGACCCAAGCCCTGAAAGCTGAGTTGGAGATACAGGACCTCAGGCAGGGGAGCCAACCAGTGGCAGAGTACATCTGAGAGTTTTGGAGGGTTTCCAGGAAGCTGAGGCACTGGCCAGAGTGATTGCTAGTCTACCACTTCAGAGAGGGTTTGAACCAGGAGCTGTTCCACTCCCTGCCTATCCTGGGGAGTGCCCGAGTGGATCCGCAACTGGTACCAGACAGCAACGGTGATAGACCTCGACCTGAGAGAGTACAAGAGACCCAGCACCTCTGAATCGAAGCTGAAGAGGAGCCAAGAGCGGCACCAGTTGGGGCGAAGGCCAGTGGCTGCCCCAGTAGCTGCCGCTTCAGCCACCCCATCCCGCGGAGCCATCCTATGCTTCCAACGTGGCCAGCAGGGCCATAGGGCAGTGGAATGCCTGCTGTCTGCTCTTTGACCAGGATAGGCTCCTGCCAAGCTGAAGAAGGCGCAGCAGAAGGGGTGAGAGAAGGCAAACATGGTGCACCAGGTCGTAGAGATCTCCTCCCCTACCAACAAGGGAGAATGAGGAGAATGCTGGCTGAGGAGGACCAGCAACCGGTCCCTTACGAGAGCAATAACAAGGGCGAGAGTGACCTGATGGTAAGTGGAGCTATTTGCCCCTTCTCTATCCCAGTGAAGATTGTAGCACCCAAATTGGGAGCCCAGGGAGAGTTGGAGGTACTCATAGACTCAGGTTGCACCCATTGCCTAATGAGCATGCCGATGGTGCTGAGGCTTGAAATACGAGTGAGGAAATTGTCCCAATCCATGAGGTTTGAACAAGTGGATGGTTCACTGATAGGGGGCTCCCCCGTGACCCACCAAATAAAGCCCATGCAGCTAGAGATAGGCCAGCGTCAAGAGACCATCTGCTTTGTGATAACACTGAAAATGACTGTGGCAGTGATTCTGGGACTGTCCTGGCTAGACAAGTGGGGCCCTACCATATGGTGGCAGAAAGGGGAGAAAAAGATGAAGCTGGGGAAGAGGCTCCCTCCCCCAGCAAGAGTCCTTGGAGAAGCTGGACAGCAGAGAGCAGAGGGAGAAGTTGAGCATCTGAAGATCATCTTGGAGCAGCCACCAGGAATTCTGTTCATTCTTAAGGAGTACAGGGACCTGGGGGAGGTGTTCAACAAGAAGGAATGCGATGTCCTACACACACACACACACACTCACTGCGCTGTCGAGATCCTGCCAGGAGCGAAGCTCCCCAAACCAAAAATGTACTCCATGACCCCAAAGGAGATGGAGGAGCTGAGGAGCTACATTGACAAGAACCTAGCCTGGGGCTTCATTCAGCTGGCCAAATCCCACGTAGAAGCTCCCATACTGTTCAAAGAGAAAAAGAATGGGTCAATGAGACTGTGTGTGGATTTTAGGGGGATAAATGGAGTGTGCATAGAGAACATGTACCGTCTCCCCCGATGAAGGACATGCTAAGTCACCAGGCCAAGGGGAAGATTTTTATTAAACTAGACCTGAAGGAGGCTACTATAGAGGGAGGATCAAAGAGGGTGACGAATGGAAAACCATCTTTAATTGTCCGTTAGGAAGCTTCCAGTTCAAGGTGATGCCATTTGGGCTCTAAGGGGCCCCTGCAGTATTCATGCAACTGATTGCTGCATGATCATCTATACAAGGGGGTCCTAGTGTACTTGGTCGATATCCTCATCTTCACTGAAACGATGGAGGAACACGTAAAGTTAGTATGCCAGTTGCTCTAGAAACTTTTGGTGGCAAATATGTATGCCAAACTGTCCAAGTGTGATTTCCACAAGACCCACTTAGACTACCTGGGCTACCGAGTGTCAAGTGACGGGGTAGAGATGGACCCGGGAAAAGTAAAAGCCATTTTGGAGTGGCAAGCTCCCTGGACCCGAAATCAACTGCAGAGCTTCCTGGGTTTTGCAAACTTTTACAGGCAGTTCATCTCCTCCTTCGCCAAGATCACCCTGCCAATCACTGAGCAATTGAAGATGGGGAAGGGGGGTGGAAAACCTCGGCCAGATCAGCCACTAAACTGGACAATGGAGTGCCAGGGGGCTTTCGAGGACCTGAAGAGATTGTTTGTAGAGGAACCAATCCTAAAACACCCCTACCCCAAAGAGCCCTTTGTCATCCAGGCAGATGCCAGCAATGTAGCAGTGGGGGTAGTACTCCTCCAGAAAAACTGAGAGGGGAAGCTGCAACCTTGTGCTTACACCTCCCAAAAACTCACCAAAATGGAGCCAGTTCCTTGAGGGGAGTAAAGTGCCTTTTGAAGTGTGGACTGACCATAAGAACCTGGAGGCACTGAGGACCTCCTGAAAACTTTCACCAAAGCAAGTCCGATGGGCACAGTACTTTAACCAGTTCAATTTTGAGAAAGTACATCCCATGGGGGAAGAACTTTTTAGCCGATGTCCTGTCCCGCATGCCACAATACAATAGCAGTCAGGAGGAAGTGGTAAACGCCATCATCACCCCAACCCAGAAAGCAGTGCAAATGACCATGAGGCAGCAGGCTAGGAGAAGGCTATGAGGCAGCAGGCTAGGAGAAGGACCCCAGCAGCAAGTTGACACAACAGTTAAAAAGGGAGCTGCAATCTGATCCATAGTTCAAAGACAATGGGGTGAAGCTGACATCAAGAGAGGGACTGGCATAGAAAGAAGACAAATGGTATGTCTTCTTGGTAGCACCCTACCAAGCAAGTTGGCCACTTCGGGTTTTTAAAGACTCTACACTTAGTGAAGAGACAGTTTTGGTGGCCAGGAATGAAAAAGTATGTAGAAAGCTATGTGAAAAGTTGTGCCATGTGCATGGTGATGAAAAAAAAGCCAAAGAAGAGCCCAGGACTGTTGGAGCAAGTGGCAGAGCTGACCCAGCCCCTGGGAGGAAATATCAATGGATTTCATAGTTGAGCTCCCAGAAAGTGGGGAGAACACTGTCATCTGGATAGTAATAGACCTTTTTTCCAAACAAGCCCACCGTTGCCTGCCCAAGCCTCCCATCTGCCCAGAGACTGGCGAAGCAGGATATGTTCCTGCAGCATATCTATCGACCACACAGGGTGCCAAAGAGAATAATCCCAGACCAGGAGATCCAATTCACTGCCAGGTTTTGGAGGGAGTTTATAAAACTGATAGGATCCTCCCAAGGGCTTAGTTCTGCATTTCATCCGAATACGAACAGAGCTGTGGAACGAGCGAATACAATGACAGAGCAGTACTTGAGTTGCTATGTCAACTACTAGCAGTCTAACTGGGCAGATCTCCTGCCATTAGCTGAGGTGGCATACACTAATACTGTACATAGCAGCACAGGGCTTACCTCATTCAAAGTAGCCACTGGGGTGGAATTTGCCCACATGCCAGAATACCCTTGGGAACCCCCCTCCTCAGTGAGCTTAACAGAATGGGTCGGTTCTTTGTAAAACGCATGGGGAAATGTAAAATGAGCACTAGCCAAAGCAACGGAGACTCATAAAGTGCAGGCAGACAAGAGGTGGTCACTCCAGAGACTGTTTCACATTGGCAAGAAAGTGTATCTATCCATAAAGTACCTGAAACTGAAGCTGCCCTGCTGAAAGCTGGGCCCGGAATTTATAGGGCCTTTTTCCATAGTGAAAATCATAATCCCAGTGACAGTGGAGTTAAAACTGCCATGCCTACTGGGAAAAGTGCACCCAGTGTTCCACTGCAGTTTGTGTTCTGCCCCAGCGACGAGCCACCAATAATACGCACACACAAATTGCAAAACACTGTTCTTTTACTAATAATAAAGGTCTCCTAATAACATCTTAGGAGCTGTTGAAAACAAAATAAAGGCAGAATAGTCTTTTTCAAACCCCCGCTGTTAATATAGCACTTAGCACTATAGCAATAGCACTTAGACTTATATACCGCTTTACAGTGCTTTACAGCACTCTCTAAGCGGTTCACAGAGTCAGCATATTGCCCCCAACAATCTGGGTCCTCATTT
>QLTV01001162.1:619339-630511 GCA_003457575.1 Thermophis baileyi | reverse complement strand
CGCATGCATGCATGACACCCCCCACGCTCCCCCACCCCCGCGCATGTGCACACGACCCCCTGCCCCCCGTTTTGGGCCTAGCAGGCCTCCCTGCAGCCTCCTGGGACCAAAAATGGGCCAGGGGGGGCACCTCACCCCCATCCCCCATTTTGGGCCTAGCAGGCCTCCCTGCAGCCTCCTGGGACCAAAAACAGGCCACGGGGGGCACACTGCCCCCCACCCTGTTTTGAGCCTAGCAGGCCTCCCTGCAGCCTCCTGGGACCAAAAACGGGCCACGGGGGGCTCCACACCCCCGTGCTACCCCCACTCCCTGCACATGCGCGCATGACCCCCCCACCCCCCGTGCATGCACGTGTGTCTCCCGCATGCGCCCCGCCCTCTGCGCATGCGTGGCAGATACCCAAAAATCAGCTGGCCGGCGGGAGGCACATGCACATGTGCGGTGGAGCTGAGCTGGGCGATGGCTTGCGTGCCCGCAGAGAGGGCTCTGCGTGCCACCTGTGGCATGCGTGCCATAGGTTCGCCATCACGGATCTAGATTCTCTTGGTAAGGGTAGCATATTAAAATAATAAATAGATCAATAAATAATACTTTTGAAGATGGATAGAAAGAGTTACCACTAGGAAAGAGAAATATTTTTGTCAACCACTGTTGTCGGATTTTTACTGCAACTAAAAAAATATATAACATAAAAACATTTAAAAGTGCTCAAAAAGATCCGATCCAAACCAAACAATTTTTTAAAAAATGGGCTTTGCATCATGGTGTCTTTCAAGAAACATCTATTAATCATCATCATAAAAAACCCTGTCATATACTGTCAGTCAACAACAGGCTAATAATAAAGAAATGATAATGATCAGCTCTAAGTTAGGAAAATTCCTTTAAAATGATTTGAGATTGGTGGCAGTTATGCCCTCCTGAGACTCTGATGAATAGATCTGAGCTACTTGAAAATTATATTCAAAAGCCCATTAGTTGGCTTTTGAAACAGTGATTGCAGACATTTTGTTCTGGGAGTACAATAATTATGAATCATATATTGATTTTCTGTTCATGCTATTAATCTATCATTTTGATGACACAATAGCATCTAGGAGTTATAATGGCCATGTACATGTTAACTCAGAAGCAATATAAAGCAGATATTGTTCAAGACTAAGATCTTAAGTTTATTATTATATTTTATTATTTTAATTTGTCAGATTTAGGTACCACACATCGCACTCTCTGAGTGACTCTGGGTGGACGGGCACATGACATGGATTTTGTATTTTGTTAACTAACACAGTTACTTTGTATTTTAATTTGATTTATTTTCTCTCTTTTAAAATGATGTTCAGGCTCATTACAGACTGGAATGTAGGAAAACATTAATGCTATGGTTTGTATGGATTGATTAGATAGCTTCTAACATTCCTAAATTGAAAATATAAGGTACAGAAGGATGGCAGGAGACTTATCTCCTGATAAGAAAAAGTTTCTTAATGTCAACTGGCATCTGGTTATCTCATTTCAAACAAGCCTGGTAGTTGATTTACTGTGCAAGGAGAGGTTACTCTTATCTAGTCCAACCAACTTTCCCCTTTCATTTTTCTTTGTTGTGTTAAGTTTATTCAAAAGAGATTTGGTGAGTGTTGATTTGTTTACTTTTCTTTCAATTTCTAGTGAGTGAGGAAACTTTACTAGTTGACTAGTAATACTAGTAATACATAAAACTAATTGATATTCTAATGAGTGGAGTAAGGTTCATTAGTTGATCTGGAGAGATGGAAATCTCCTGGATCATAAAGAAATTAGGGCCCACTTTGCATGGAAAGCCATGAAGAAAGAAAAATTTGTTGTTCTTCCCACCTGGGGTATAGCAGGTAATGAAAAGTTAGCCTGTCTAAATGGGAAGCTGAAATACTGAACACTCAGATAATTTGGATGTGACTTCTGTTCTGTTGATGTGTCTCTATAATAATTTTCTTGAAGCTAGATAGATTGAATTGAATTAAATTGAATAGAAAAAGAGACAGGGCTTGTTAAAATTGTGTGCATAAGCCTGGTCATCTGAAGATACCTTTGAATAACAAATTATACTCACTCTTATGACTGTCTTATGGGATTCTGGAAAATTTAAAAAACATCAGATATTTTTAATTATCAATAGCAATCCAGAATCATTGGAAAATTACCATCAAATTGTGTACAGTGGCAACAAAAGAAATTATCTTCTTGTAAATCCATCTTAGAGAACAATTCTAACATGTTCAAATTACTTGAGTGTTTTACCTGAGGTTTCCAAAAAGAAAAAGAAAAATACTTTCTCCATGTATAACTCCACTCCCATTTTTGGCACGCAAGAAGAAAAAGGTTCGCCATCACTGTTCTAGGGTCTTAGCTATTCCTGCCAGCTTAGTATCATCTGCAAATTTGGTAAGTTCCTCTTCTATTCCCTCATCTAAGCCGTTTATGAAGATATTGAAGAGTACTGGGCCTAAGACGGAACCTTGTGGTACCCCACTGCTTACTTCTCTCCATGTAGACTTAGACCCATTAAGGACTACTCATTGAGTACAGTTTGTCAGCCAGTTGCGAATCCATCTGGTGGTGATGCTATCTATCCCACTTTGTTCTATTTTACCAAGAAGTAGGCTATTGTCTTTTTTTTTAAAAAAAAATGCCTTCCTGAAGTCTAAGTAAATTGTATCCACTGTATTTCCCTGATCCACTAATTTAGTCAGTTTATCAAAGAAGGCAATAACGTTTGTCTGGTGTGATCTGTTTTTAACAAACCCATGCTGGCTTCCAGTAATCGCCTTGTTCAGTTCAAGATGCTCACAAATCCGCTGCTTAATGATCTTTTCCAGGATTCTCCCAGGTATTGATGTCAACAGGATTTTTTGAAGATGTGGTGCAGTGGTTCTGAGATGACATATGCTAGCTCCTTTAGTACTCTGGGATGTAATCCGTCTGGTCCTGGTGATTTGTATTCGTCAATTTCAGACAGGTGATCTCTTACTGTTTTGTTTTCTTATGTTAACTGTTGTTTCCAGTCTGTTTTTTGCAGTTGTGTTTCTGGTTAGTTGGGCTGCAGTTTCTTTTTGCGTGAAGACCGATGCAAAGAATGAATTAAGCAGCTCTGCTTTCTCTCTGTTGCCTGTTACTTCCTTCCCGTCTTCTCTCTTTAGTGGACCGACTGTTTCCTTGATTTTTTCCTTGTTATTTATATGTTGGAATAAACTTTTTTTTTATTATCTTTGACTTTTGTTGCAAGTCTTCATTCATTCTGAGCCTTTGCTTTCCTGACTTCTTTGCAGATTCTGGCTATCTGCTGATATTCTGCCTTAGTTATGTGTCCCTCTTTCCATTTTTTGTACTTGTCCTTTTTGTCTTTCAATTTGTCGAAGAGTTCTTTATGCAGCCATGCTGGTTTCTTCTTGGATTTCTTGTTTTCCTTTCTCAGTGGTATTGTGCTGGTCTGGGCTTTTATGATCATATTTTTCAGAGTTTCCCAAGATTCTTGAGTTGTTTACCCCTTTAGGATTTTCATCCAAGGAATCTTTCCCAAGTTCTCTCTGAGTTTATTAAAATCAGCTCTTTTAAAATCTAAGACTCTGGTATCATTGTGTTCTATTGTTTGTGTTTGCGTTATGTTGAATTCTAGTATGACATAGAACCTTGATCACTCTCACCCAAGGTTCCTGCAGTTTCAACTCCCTCTATCACTTCTTCTCTGTTTGTAAGTATTAAGTCCAGTATGGCTGTCCCTCTAGTTCCCTCCTATATCTTTTGAACAAAAAGTTGACAGCTAGGGTTAAATTTAAAATTTAAATTTAAATTTAAATTTAGGGTTAAATTTAAAGGGACAAAACCTCCACAAGCCTGGAAATGATGTTAAATGGTGTGTGTGTATGTGTGTGTTTGTTGGGTCATTTCTAAGAACTGGGCAGGGAGGAAGACCCTCTTGTAATAATATACAAAACAACAAGGCCGTATTCCAAAAATGATTTGGAAAATAGAGCTGATTGGCTTGTGAAAAAGCTCCCTGAAAATAATGATTGTTTTGCCTGGAAAAAACATTGGGTGAAATATTTGGAAATTGTTTATGTCTGGTGTGAATGCAAGTGCTGATAAACCCCAACCCCCCCAGTCAGTGAAGAGGGCTAGTTAGCCTTTTCTCAGTAATTAGAAGGACAATAGAATGTGTTAAAAGAATGGGAATGATCTGATGGAATGCAGAGATGTTGGTATATGTAAGTGCAAAAGAGAAAGAGACTGAGAGAAACAAAGAGCAGTGTGGAGTTTTATGCCTGGACAGGATGAAAGGTGAAAACTCTGAGCTTTTATTTTGTGTGAGAAACTTAATGAGTTAAATTGATAGTTGCTCTGTAGAAAACTCATAGAAAGCTATGTATTTCTTTAGGTTTCTAAAGAAGAAGAGAAGAGAAGGAAAAGCTCTTTTGATCATTACCCCTCTCCAGAAAAAATGCATTCAGTACCTCCAACCTAACTGGAATATGTGAGACAAAGAGGGAGGAATGAAAGTGAATGTAAGAAATCTGTTATTAGTGCACAAATTTTGTTTTGAAAATTTTTGTGTGTGTCTGAATCACATATGTTTCCCTGTCTGTAATTTTATTACAGACTCACTGCTTACATAGTATTTGATATCTTTTCTGAAGGAATTGTTTTCTATTCTCTCTTTGTTACATTAAGAAGAATTTGCATTATGTTTGTAGGTGATTGTTTTGGAGATTTTTCCCCCTACACTTTGGTAATGAGTGTGATTTCTTTCTTTCTGCAAAAGACCCAAGGGACATAGTTAAGATTAACTGCCAGACAGAATATTTAAGATAATGCAAATTTCATTCTGCCTTTGAAATTGTATCTGAGTAGGAAAGGGGTGTTTCTGGGGTTTTTTTCTATTACTTTTAACCATTTTTTTTCTGTTTAGTTACAACTTTTGCCTGAGAAGGGAAGGGAACTGTGATATCTTATATCTGCTTTCCCTCACATTTCAAAAACAAACAAACAAAAAACAAGAGAGGCAGTTTCTGTTTGCCTGCTTTGGTTTGCAGAAATCCAGTGTGTTTAGTTTAATAAAATGGAGGATGTAGTAGTATATTCCAATATCTAATGGGCTGCCACAAAAAGAATGATAATTTTTTAAAAAATATATATGGAAAGACAGAAAAAATATGCAATAGCTAGAAATTAATCAAGGAGAGAACCAACCTAGAACTAGAGAAAAATTCCCTGACTGTGGGAATAATTAACCAATGGGATGATTGTCTTCAAAAGCTGTGGGTGCTTCATTATGGAGGTTTTTAAGAGGAAATTGGACTACCATTTGTCTGAAATGAATAGAGTTTCCTGCTTCAGTAGGGGGTTGGACTAAAATACCTCTAATATCACATCCAACTCTGATATTCTGTTTTTGTCTTTGTGTGTCAAATTTCAATGATTTTCCTTTGCATTTTTGTCTTAATAATGCATTTAAGGGCATTATTGTCAAAGGAACAATCCTATGACATTTTATTTAACATCTGATATAGCATGTATTTTTGGAACTCCTTGCTACTGCAAGAGAGGTGATTATTTGCTGCTTAATGTATGTGCTCACTTTGTTTTCCTTTTTCTTGGTGCCAAGGAAGAGAAGGGAAACTCTTATAGAGAACCAATTTGGTCTCATGGTTATGGTCACAGGCGATAAAGCTGGAGAACTGTGAGTTCGGATTCTGCTTTGGCCATGAGGGCCGGCTGGGTGATTTTGGGCTGGTCATTCCCCCCCCCGGGCATTCCCCCCCCCCCCCAGCCCTAAGAGGGAGGCATTGGTAAGCCACTTCTAGGCAGTTGCTAGTGAAGGGAAATAGTAATAAGGATATAATAAATAATACTAGAATATAATATACTGGTATACTAGAATTAGTAGAAACTTGTATACAGTAAACATTTGTATTTGTAACATATATACATTATGCCTTTGTATTTGTAACACATATACATTATGCCTTTGTATTTGTAACACAGAAATGCTATATTATGCCTTTATATTTGTATTTCCTGCAACTAACTTCCTGTAACAAACATATGCTGTTATTAGGCCTCTGTAAAGTATCTGGTATTTGTCAAACATATGTTCCTGCCATTTGAACCCATATCAATCTTCTTCTTGTTTTTCTCATCCCATCTGGAGACTGGCTCTTATCTTGGTCTGGAGCTGCCCTAACTTGTGTAAGTTCTGTTACCTGCAGCACCAGGGGGCCAAGTGGCCAATTGGGAAAACAAAGGAATGAGATAATACTAATTGGGAGGCATCTTCCTTTGCAGGGTAATAAGGAATACACAAACCTAAATTAGGAGGCCAGAATTGGGGATTTAACTGGTGTTTTAACAGTATAAAAAGGGGCCATATCTTCTCTGAAGGTGTGGCCTTTCCTTGCATGTCTCTTTTTGTGTGTGTTTGGAATGGTTTACCCAGTCTTTAACTTTGATCAAGATTAAACGCTGATTCTTATTCAAGCCTCCGTTTAAGTCCTTTTGGCTCACTGTGGCTTAAGCGTATTGCCAGACCTTACACTAGCAATATGAGTTTCCTAGCACAAGTTACATCAATTTAATTTTTCAAGAAAATATTACGGCAATTATCCTCATTTTCTGCTTTTTTAAGCAAAAGTTTTGTATCAATTTTTTTTTTGCTCTGCCTGATTTGATGGAGGGGGGGGGAGAGAGAGACAATGTTTTGTCTTCTCAGATATCCTATTGCTTTCTTCCTATGCTGCTCCCAAGAGAGATTTGCCTGAAACAAAAGCATTCCAGAAATGTTGGGTCACTGCTGGTTGGTGAAGCCTGTGTGCTTTACTTTTTAAAATCCTGAATGTGTTATTTACAACAAGTTTATTGAGTTATATTTTTGTCCCTTAACATGGCATCTAATCAGGGTGAAAGGGGGGAGGAGAAAGTAAAATTTGACAATCTTTGATAAAGCCTCCATGAACAAGTATAGTCTATCTGACACAGGACAAATTATTTCTTTTTTCCTCCACCTTTAGCTGTGGAAGCAGAAAATGATAAATACATTTTCATGTAGCTTCCCAGCTTTGCAGGATCTTATTCTGGGAATTATTAAGAATTTGGAAAGTATTAAATATATTTGAAGCTTAAGTAATGGCTGGTCCCAGTCTTACCTTAGGCTACAGGTGGCTGTATATAGTCCTATCACAGTATGCTCTGCAGTTATGCTGATATGCCACTCTCTCCTGATTTGTCTTCCTAAGAAGAGAGGAAAAGTCTGCCTAGCAGCTCTGTCTTACATTGCATGCCTATATACTTAAGCCTAACAAGATTCAAGGGCCACCTATGGCTAGTTAAGTTAAACTAAGTTTGGGTATTTTCCCCATCCCTAGCATTGTGAATTTTAATCTGTCTGAACTTTGACATTGCACCATTTACAGTATGGGTATTTTACCAACAAGGTAAAATAAATCTCTGGAATTGTGGCACAAGGAAGGTGGACACTTCAGGTTCTGATGAGCTACGGCTTGTAATCACTGTACCTGTGACTTCTCTGGCACCTGTGGCAACAGGCTGATATCCAGGTGTCTTACCAGATTCAGAGGCTGGGAACAGCCATAGTCAGTTATAGCATTCATTATTTTTTTCATAAGTCTTTTTTTTAACAGCTGATTTGTCTCCTGTCTGATCACAGGTCATTCACGCAAGGAAAGCCACATATTTCATTTAGTCTATGCCCAATAACATCAATATGGAACCTGAGTGGACACTAAATACCAATAGATGCACGGTGAATGCTAATAGAACTCTGGGTCTTTGGAAGTAATGTCTAATGATTGTCTTTTGATTCAGTAGAATTTAACAGGAACCTGTCAGGAGAAACTACAGCCATTTTGGAAAATGTTCTCCATACTACTGGAAACTATATGACAATGGACTTGGTTAATCTTTTCCTGCTGATCACTACAGATGCTGAACACACTGATCACCATTCCAGCTACCACAAGACTGGCATCACTGCACTGCCATATAACTGACTGACTTTGTCCTAGGACTGATGCTATATTAGCTTAATGGAACAATGGGATGGTGAACATTTCAGTATTGAATTGTGTTTATGTAACTACGGTATGTATGATTTATATGAATTTATTGATTATGTGTATTTATTATTGATATCCCACGTATTTAAAATATATTTATAGGCCATATGTTTAATTGGAGATTTCAATGCAATTGTAGATATTAAAAAGGACTATAAAAGTAATAAGAAAAATAAGACAAAGAAAAGAATATTACCAGATTCTTTTTTCGATATGACAAAAGAATTAAGACTACAAGATGCATGGAGAGAAATAAATGTTAAGAATAATCAATATACATTTTATTCGAACCCACATCAATCATGGTCAAGGATTGACATGGCATGGATGACACCAGGATTAAGAAGAGAGATTGAAGAGATAGAAATAATGACTAACACTTGGGCAGATCACAATCCAATAAAAGTGATATGGAAAGGATAGAAGAAGAAGCGGAGATGGACAATGAACCAAGATATACTAAAAGAGAAAGAATATACACAAATGATAGAAAAGAAACTGAAATTATTCTTTAAGGTAAATAGAAAAGAAGATACGTTGCTTCAAAATCTGTGGGACACTACAAAAGCGTACATAAGAGGACTGACAATAGTATACATGTCAAAAATAAATAAGAAAACAAAACAAAAACAAGATACATTACAGGAAGAACTTAAAAGTGTAGAATTAGACTTACAGAAAGAACCTCAAAATAACAAGAAAAAAGAAAAAAGAGAGTTAATAAAACATAAGCTGAATTTGACCATACAAGACGAAATGGCACAAAAGGGTTAAAATGGCAAAGCAAAACTCCTTTGAGTACGCAAACAAACCAGGGCGATGGTTAGCGTATAAATTAAAAAAAGAAAAGGAGAAAAGAATAATATACCAATTACAAGATGAGGAGAGAGTGATACACTACAGAAAAGAAGAAAAAAAGAACATAATACAAGAATTTTTTCAAAATTTATATTGCCAAGAAAATATACTGGAAGACAATATTAAATAATACTTAGATAAGATGAATTTAAGTAAAATTGCAGAGACAAAAAGAGAGATGTTAAATGGAACAATAACCATGATGGAATTAGTGGAGGCAAAGAAGAAGCAAAAGAATAATAAACACCGGGCCCAGATGGACTTCCTGTGGAGCTATACAAGACCATACAGGAACCACTAGACCTGTTAATGCTGGAAGTATTTAATGAAGCACTTGTAGAGGCTAAATTTCTGAATTCATGGATAGAAGCATACATTACACTCATCCCAAAAGAAGATACGGACCAACAACAGATTAAAAATTATAGACCCATCTCATTATTGAATGTGGACTACAAAATATTTGCATCTATCATATCAGAAAGAATTAAAAGAGTCCTAAATGAGTTTATCCACTCGGATCAAAATGGATTTCTTCCAAGAAGACAAATAAAAAACAATATGAGAACCATCATAAACACATTAGAATATTATGAAGCCCACCCCGAAAAAGAAGCTGCTCTAATCTTCTTGGATGCCCAAAAAGCTTTTGACAATTTAAATTGGAGGTTTATTATTTTACAATTAGAGAATATGAACTTTGGGGAGAAATTTGTAAAGATAGTGGAAAAAATATACACAACGCAAACTGCAAAAGTAATAGTAAACAGAGATACCACAGAAAAATTTAATATCGCGAAGGGGGTAAGACAAGGCTGCCCGTTATCACCCTTACTATTTATCCTGACTTTAGAGGTATTGCTAATAAAAATTAGACAGGAACAAGAAATAAAGGGCTTGAAAATAAAAAAAAGAAGAATACAAAGTCCAAGCATTTGCGGACGATTTGGTATTCATTCTAGAACAACCCTTAGAAACAGGACTCAAATTGATGCAAAAAATAGAAGAATTCGGTAAAGTAGCAGGACTTAAAATTAACAAAAGTAAAACAAAGGTAATAACCAAAAACCTCACTAAAAAACAGGAAAGAGAAGTGGAAGAAAGAATGGGTATACAAATGACTAAAAAGGTAAAATACTTGGGAATCCGGTTGTCAGCCAAATGCTCATCAATTAAAGAAGACAACTATACCAAAACAATACAACAGATAAAAAAAAGATTTGGAAACCTAGAAAAAACTACAACTATCTCTCATTGGAAGGATAGCTTCCATTAAGATGAACATTCTACCAAGAATACTGTTCCTATTTCAAGTAGTTCCAATAAATTTAGGGAATTTTTTTTTTGAAGACTTAAACAAATTAATAATGAAATACATTTGGCTGGGGAAAAAACCATGGATCAAATTAAAACTATTACAGGACAGTAGAGAGAGAGGAGGCTTCGGGCTCCCAGATTGGGAGATGTATTACCAGGCAACAGCACTTACTGTATTTTTCGGAGTATAAGACACACCTTTTTACCCCCAAAAAGAGGGTGAAAACTTTGGTGCGTCTTATACACTGAATGTACCCCGACCCTTTGGCCTCTGCCTCCCAGCAATTTACCTCCTTGCAGCAAACAGCGCAGAGCCTGATTAGCAGAAGCAACTGATTATGGGCCTCCCGACCCTCAGCTGAGAGGCTGCAGGCAGGCCCACCTGCTAACATGAAAGTGAAACTAGCACTGCAAGGCGGCAACTTGCTGGGAGGCAAAGGAGGGTGAAAACTTTGGTGCGTCTTATACACTGAATGTACCCCGACCCTTTGGCCTCTGCCTCCCAGCAATTTACCTCCTTGCAGCAAACAGCGCAGAGCCTGATTAGCAGAAGCAACTAATTATCGGCCTCCCGACCATCAGCTGATAGAGGCTGCAGGCAGGCCCATGTGCTAAAATGAAAGTGAAACTAAAACTGCAAGGAGGCAAATTGCTGGGAGGGAGAGGCAGAAGCAGAATTTTATTTTCTTGTGCTAATCAGACTGCTGAAACTGGATGCAAGGAGGTAAGTCAATAACTATAAATATCTATAGAATGTTCAAATTATTATACTTATTTTTTAAAGACTGCTTTATTATTGTTCTAGACAACTTAACAAAATGAAGAAGCTTTTTAAAATAAATGCTTGATCTGAAGAGGCCCAGTGCTATTGTATCTTCTTTTAAATAGCAG
>QLTV01001162.1:559139-595119 GCA_003457575.1 Thermophis baileyi | reverse complement strand
TGTTGGTTACTAGTTGATCCAGTCCCAGATTAGTTACAGCATTGTACAGGGTTGAATGTATAGGTTCTGTTGTGCATTCATTTAGGGACCATTTAATAAGAGGTAGATTTAGGTCACCAATTTAGGTCACCAAGAAAGATGGGAGGTATGGGAGGGAGGCTGCCCACGTTAGAAGTGAGGTTAACTTATTCGCATGTTCGATGTCGTAGTCTGGGGCTCTGTAACATAGTAGAAATCGTAAGGTGGTGTTTAAAGATAGCTCACAGATGATGGTCTCAGGTAGAGCAAGTTCGTGTGTAACTTGGATGTTTTTTAGATTTAGGGACTTTTTGTAAAAGATAGCAACACCGCCTCCTCTTCAGAGTTCACGATCAGACCGGTAAACATGATAGTTTCGTTCTATGATAATGGAGTCCAGGAGGAATGCATTCAGCCACGTTTCGCAGACAAATATGATGTCGAAAATGGTCGTATTTAATAGGAGGAGGAATTCAGGCATTTTATTTACAAGACTTCTTGCATTAAGTAGCTTGCATCTAAGATTGGTAGTAGTATTGGTAGTAAGAGTGGCAGGTAGTGAGGTAGTTTGGTCAGTAGTAGTAGTGAGGAAGTTAAGGTCGTTTGTGGCAGTAGTAGTGGCAGGTAGTGAGTTAGTTTGGGGCGTGCATGCCTAGTTTTGGGTGATGGGAAGTTGGATGTTAGGATATGAGTTGTGAGATTTCCTTTTGATACAGTCTGCATGGTAGTCTATATATAAGTCAGTCTCGCCATTGTCTTGACGTCTTTTTAGATCTTGGCGGAGTTCACAGGAGCGGATTCTTTGTAGAATGGATAGGTCTGGTCTTGAGCGTAGTTTGCTGTAGTTATTGTCGGATTTGGCGATGGAATTTATTGTGTGAATAAATTTGCGTTTGCTAGCTTCGTTTTTGCAAATGACTCTGCAAAATCGTGGGGCCACTGAGCCATCTCTGTATTTGAATTCTGGGCCATCTCTTGAGATTTCAATGATTTAGTTTGGGGAGAAGGTTGTTGTCTGAGATTTAATAATAATTTCACAAGCTGTAGTGATGTCGTCAGTTTCACTGTTGTTATCCAGTCCAAATAAAATTGCATTTGGACATTTCTGTTCCCGTTCGACAGCATCTTTGATCAGTAGGGAGATGATCCACCTTTTGCTCCCTTCCTGGCAAAGCGGATCCCCGGAAGCGAAGGGGGGAAGGAGACCCCCGGGAAGGAGAGGGCTCAGTGGGGGGGGAGAAGAGGGGCTGGGAGGGGTGCCCGGTGAGCGATCCCCCAGCGGAGCGACTAATTCCCAATGCCCAGCTAGTCCAGTGAGCGATCCCGGGCGGAACGACTAATTTCCGATGCCCAACTGAGTTCTGCCCCAGTGAGAAAATCTCCCCTGGAGCCCAACGTGTTAATTCCCGACACCCAGCTGAACCCAGCGTGCAGATCCCAGACACCCAGCTGAGCTTTACCCCAGTGAGAGAATCTCCCCCGGAGCCCAGCGAGTGCCAACAGCCCTGCGGAGCCTAGAGCATGATCCCCTGAGGAGCACAGCTGAGATCTGCCCCCAGCGTGGACATCTCCCCCCGGAGCTCTGAAGAACCAGAGAGTGACCCCCGAATGATTAACCGGGAGGAGGAGAGTCACCATGTGAAGGATCGGCAGGAATCAAGGAGAGCTGCATTGTTCTAGCCAGCGTGATCCCCTGAGGAGCACAGCTGAGATCTGCCCCCAGCATGGTCATCTCCCCCGGAGCTCTGAGGAACTGGAGAGTGACCCCCCTGAAAGATTAACCGGGAGGAGGAGAGTCACCACGTGGAAGGACCGGCAGGAGCTAAGGAGCCCCCAGACACCGCATGGAAGGACCGACAAGAGCAACGTTGCTCAAGCGATTGATTACAGTTTATTGAAAGAAGTACAGAAATTAATTAGTGATCAAATAATGTCTATGAGAATAATTGAATGATAATTAATTAATAGCTAATTACTAACACAGTAATTGATTGGTAACTAATTAACTAGTGAGAAATAGAAAAAAGACAGAAATGATTACCTATAAAGAGGTAAAGTGTGCAAAATTGTTGTACTGTTCAATATTTATTTGTTGTACTATTCAATATATTACCAAATGGATGAATACCACATCCTGATTTCAATATGTGACTATATTGAAATCAAAGGTCTATATCAAAGGTCAAATTGACTCATCCCATCTCATACTTTTTCCAGAGGTGGGTTCCTACCGGTTCTATCCGGTTCTTTAGAACCGTCAGTAAACCGTTGATGACGTCACGGAGCCGGTTCTGTCAGTGTCTCCGTGGGCGCCGCCATCTTGGATTTTGCTTCTGCGCATGGGCAGAAGCTAATTTTTGCTTCTACCCTGAGAAAACCAGCAGCAAAAGGATCCAGAACCTACCCCTGACCTTTACCCATTCTTTTATTTCACCGGTCAGCCTAATATCAACTGCATGAGAACAGATGTACTTCATGAAACACATTGTAAACAGTTCTGCTATAGGAACTTTAATTTACAGTGAGGAACAGGGAGGTCCTTGAGAACCCACTAACCTGCAGCCTCAAGGCACCAAACCAACTAATAACCTCAACCAAGAAAACGACATCTCCCTACTGATCAAAGATGCTTTCGAACGGGAACAGAAACGTCCAAACGCAATTTTATTTGGACTGGATAACAACAGTGAAACTGACGACATCACTACAGCTCGTGAAATTATTATTAAATCTCAGACAACAACCTTCTCCCCAAACTAAATCATTGAAATCTCAAGAGATGGCCCAGAATTCAAATACAGAGACGGCTCAGTGGCCCCACGATTTTGCAGAGTCATTTGCAAAAATGAAGCTAGCAAACGCAAATTTATTCACACAATAAATTCCATCGCCAAATCCGACAATAACTACAGCAATTTTATTCAATCCTTTTTCACTAAGGATTGAATGAAACTTAGTGGATGCCATAAAATTTGCCATTCCAAAGATTCTTAATACTTAAAAAGCAGTAAAAAAGTAATTCCAAATCTGATTGATAAATGATGCTCAGTCAACCTTTATGTATGTATAGATTGCATTATGACAGCGAACCTTGTTGGAATCTCTCAACTCCAGGCTGCTCGACTTACAAGCCAACTGCAAAAGCCTTGGTTCCTGCAGTTTACTCATGAGGAGCATCTGTCCAGAGTAAATGTGAGTGATCTCATTATTTCAGGAGATCCACAATCTACACCATAATGCAGCTCCTGGGATATCTATTTTGCCATGTCCTCCCTAGAAGTCTCAAAAACCACAGATTCACCAGAGGTAAAAACAACCACCCATGTTGGTCCTCCCTAAACAACTAATGCAGTACTTCTCTCACCTTCTGATCCCTGTTGTACCATGGTAATTGAGCATGACTTGACTATTTATACATACATACCCTGTTTCCCCCAAAATAAGACATCCCCTGATAATAAGCCCAATCGGGCTTTTGAGTGCATGGCAATAAGGCCAAGCACTTATTTCAGGGTTAAAAAAATATAAGACAGGGTCTTATTTTTGGGGAAACACGGTACATACATACATACATACATATGTATGTATGTATGTATGTATGCATATGTATATATGATAATGTAGTAATATATATTGTGACACACACACACACACACACACACACAATTAGTCCTTCCTTCCTTCCTTCCTTCCTTCCTTCCTTCCTTCCTTCCTTCCTTCCTTCCTTCCTTCCTTCCTTCCTTCCTTCCTTCTCCCAGAGTTTCAAAGGAGCAGATATAGAATGTCTGTCCATTTAACTTTATAACACCCTAGAGCAGGGGTGTCAAACTCGATTTCATTGAGGACCGCATCAGGGTTGTGTTTCACTTTGAGGTGTGTGTGGCCAGGGTGGGCATGGCCAGCTCAACGTCACTCATGTCAGGGGCACCTGTGGTGGCCCAAGTGCTCTGCCAGTGAAAATGGAACTCGGGAGGGCCACACACGGCCCTCCTGAGCTCTGTTTTTGCTGACAGAGGGCTGCAGGAGGCTGTCACAGCCAAAAACGGAGCTCTGTTTTTGCTGGCAGAGGCACTGCGGGCTGGTCCTTCACTGTTTCCAGGGTGGCCCGTGGGCCAGATGTAAGCACCCAATGGGCCGGATCCAGCCCACGGGCCTTGAGTTTGACACCCCTGCCCTAAAGGGAACAAATACTGAGATATTGTGACCAACCCACTAGTGAGCTCTATAAAAGGTCAGTTGAAATTTGACCATAATCTCCCTATATCTAGTCATGGGAAAATAAAGATTTTGTTGAAAATGGAGCAATTATTATCTGCTTGTCAGATCAAACTCAGATGATTATGTGGTCCATGGTAAACTGCAGTCATGTGGATTGATTTGATTGATTATGTGCCATCAAGTTATTTTCAACTCCAAAAAGCCTCATGTTGAAATGGATAGAAAAAGATAGAGAATGCTTCTATTTGAAGATGTTCAACTTTTTGCACCGTCCAGGACATTCCTCAAAACATAACATAGAAGGATGCTTTGGCCACCCAAAACAATGAGAAAAAACAGGGAAACAGAGGATGAAAAAAAAAGGGAAATGATTTCTTCTTCCTTCTTTCTTCTTGATTCCATCTTATAGGTATAATGAAACAAATTGTCAGCCGGATCTCCAGCATGAGTTTTCCCTTTGATGCTTGCTTGCTATCGGCTGCCATAGTAACGGGGAGGGGGGCATGGCATTGGGGTTTGGGAAGTGTGCTGGTGTGATGAAGGCCCATGTGAACTAAAAGGGAGGTTTGCTCTCCAGTTGTTTACACCCAGTCAAGGCCAACCATCCTAGAACTCCAGATGGACAAAAACACCTGAAGATGTGCCCCACATGACACTATGCGGGACATGGATTGGACATTCAGCCTGGGTCCCTGGGGGGAGGGATTTGGGGAAACTTTCGCGCTTTTTGGCTCAGATCTTGCTTTTCTTTCGCTGCTATCATTTCAAACTCAGTAAAAGTACCTCTTCTCTACTTCAATGGAGTTGGGGGTTTTCTTTCTTGGGTTTTGAACAGAGGCAGGCCTAACACAAATAATCAATATATTTTTATGAATCAAGAACAACAACTGAAGTCAGAAGAAAAAATGAAAAAGAAATATTTCCCTTTGAAAATCTAAGCCTTTTATAAACAACAATCTTGAGACTTCTTAAAGACTAAACAATTTATTATTAATAAGTGTTTTTGGATCATGATCTTGAAGAATGTCCTTTTATCTAATTATAACCTATTAAAGCTTACATGGTAATCAGTTCACTAATCTAAGTTGCCAAAGAATTCTTGGTTGTTTTAAAATATTTAAAATAGATGTTCAGCTATGGATTTTCAGGGCTTAAATATAATGTAATCTGAGGTATACATATGTACAACCATTCAGTAATTTGCTATTCTTCCATGAGGTTGCAGGGAATGCTTAAAATTTAAGCATCTGGGTTTAGGAGATCATGGCATAGCTGTGGAGTTGCAGAGAAGAAATCATCAGTCAGATCCAGCATGGTGTTATGGAGCTGTGAATGGTGCAGTGATTAGAATGCAGTATTACAGGCTAACTCTGCCCACTGTCAGGAATTCAGTCCTGACTGGCTCAAGGTTGACTCAGCCTTACATCTTTCCAAGGTCAGTAGATGAGGACCCAAATTATTGGGGGCAATATGCTGATTCTGTAAACCCATAATAGCAAACCACTATGAAGTGTTATATAAGTGCTATTGCTATTGCTATTATGTGATCAAGGGATAATGTCTGCAGCTACAAATATTCATAAACCAAAAACTCTAAAAATTAACAACAGAAAAACCCTTGGTATAATTTTAACTACATTACTACTTATCGCTTAAAAGATAGGGTCTTTATATGTACATCAAAGCTAAATCTTTTTCCTTCTTGAATGCCTTTTTCTTATTAAGAAGTCAAGCTCTTTCCCTTTTTTAATTTTATTACAGCACTGAGGTTGTTTTGACACAGTATTTATTAAGCTGAGGAATACATTCTATTAACAAAGTGCACAATAGCTGCTATTGATTTATTGTATGGTTCTGACTGGTGAAATAATTGGTGCTAAACAGGGAGATTGGTTGGAGATAATCTTAAATAAGAACAAAATAACACATTCTTTTAATAATTTTTAGTTGGATGCCTTCTGGAGCTATTCTGCATACATGATAGTTGGATTATATTTAGCGTCAACACCATTATTTGAATAACTAGATATATAAATCTTAAATAGAAATTTCAACTCTCTTCCAAAAAATTCATATAATTATTTCTCAGTCATCAATTTTGTTGGTTTTGTACTAACAGAAGAACAAGAAGCAAGAGAAAAATCTTGCAATTCTTAGCTGTTGCTTTGTCATTCCTAAATTTAGTAGTTACAGTAAGCTTTCAACTACCACACTTTCTTCTGATACATTTAAATAAAAAAACCTTATTTGTATGTGTCTGGAATGACATGGAAAACAATGTAGTCTGTGTATTGGATAAAAATTTCATTGCGGCATAGACAAATTCAAAACATCTTCAGAAATAGTGATATTTTAAAAAAGAAGAGCTTTGTGGATTGGAATTGGAGTGGGTGGGATTGATATTGAATTCATTAGATAAGTTCATTTATAATTCATTCTTTCCCTGATTAGTAGCCTCCAGATGTGTAAAACTTTTTCAGCCAGAATAAGATTTAAGACAGTTAAAATTGAGCACATTTAGAAGTCACTAAGCTGAAAAAAACTACTATACTGTATAAGCTATCCAGTTCATCAGGAAGAATATTTTGCAAACTTATGTGTCTACTAGTGCATGAATTAGTTGTAAACTAATGTGTGTAATACACATGTGCAACAAGAACAACAAATAGACAAATGTGCCAGTGGTGGGATTCAATTTTTTTACTACCGGTTCTGTGGGCGTGGCTTGGTGGGTGTGGTGTGGCTTGGTGGGCATGGCAGGGGAAGGATACTGTAAAATCTCCATTCCCACCCCACTCCAGGAGAAGGATACTGCAAAATCTCCATTCCCTCCCCACTCCAGGGGAAGGTTACTGCAAAATCCCCATTTCCTCCCGATCAGCTGGGACTTGGGAGGCAGAGAATAGATGGGGGCGGGGCCAGTCAGAGGTGGTATTTACCGGTTCTCCGAACTACTCAAAATTTCCGCTACCGGTTCTCCAGAACTGGTCAGAACCTGCTGAAACCCACCTCTGAAATGTGTGACTTCCGGTTTGGCGTTGCTGTGTTACAGTCATAGGGAGCGGAGCTCCGTGAACCTAGGCTGAACGCTCCTCATTGGGGGGCCCTTAAAGGGCTAAAGTCACCTTGGTAAGGAAGAAAGGAGGGACGCCTTGCAGATTGTGGAGAATCGCAACTCTCGTGGTTGATCCAAGGCTTACTCTCCTATCCAACAACGAAGAAGGAGAGGTGGCCATTATTGCCGCCATGAAGCTGGGACAATTGAAGAAAAAATGTGCTGGAGCGGTGTTTGAACAGTGGACTGGAGCTGGGTGAGATGATTTTCAACTTCTCTATCAGAGATTAAACCCCAAAGAAAAGAAATTCAGAAAAGATAACTCTCCTAAATGTTAAAAGTGGCAGAAAAATACTTTGAGAAAGATTATAGACCTGTCAGATCCCAAAGAGTGATCGTGCCATTCAGTTGAGAGAAGGGGGGGCATTGGGTTCAATTTATTAGCATTGCCTGTGTCAATTGATGATTTACAACTTATACCCTGGCGCCAAGCATCTTGAGCTCTCTTCACTTCTCCCTCGGCTCCGAAGTTCTCGCTTTCTTAAGTTAGACGTAGAGGCGATCCTTACAGTGAGAATATAATTTCTAAAATACAGAAAGACTGGATTTGAATATCCTATTGGCACACTTCAAAAAGGCATTTTGGAAATATTGGGTTCTATATTGAAAAAAGTGAAAGAAATTATTTGAAGATTAATTATTTGAAGAAAAATTGGAACGGCTTTTAGCTGTCAGATCGGGTGTAATACTGATTTTAGGTGATGATGCCATCTACTGGTGAAAGAAAGAAAATGGGGCATTGGTCTTACCTGATACGCCTCTTCTCGTAGGGTGGAGATAGCATCTAGGCATGGGTTGTCCTCGTCCTTTCATCCAATAGGACTGAGTCTTTTTTTACTGATTATTCCTGCCCATGAGCCAGGAACCTCCCAGCTTCATGAAGGCCGAAGACTTGATGTGTGGTGCTGTCGACATACTAGCAACCCTCTCCAATGGGATCAAAGAAACGGTTAGTGCAAAGAAAAATCACGGACAACGACCAGGACCAGAAAGAAAAAACCCCGGGCGGGGCTAGATGCTATCTCCACCCTACGAGAAGAGGCGTATCAGGTAAGACCAATGCCCCTTCTCCATAGAGGGTGGAGCTAGCATCTAGGCATGGGACATACCAAAGCCGTGTGTCCAAGGGAGGGCCCAGTCCTGGATCCGTAGACTCAATGGGAATGCACCTGCTGAAGGACCCTGCGACCGAAGGCCGCGTCTGCCGATGCGAAAGCGTCAATCTTGTAATGTCTGATGAAGGGCGATGGAGAAGCCCAGGTAGCCGCCCTACAGACTTC
Source organism: Thermophis baileyi (assembly GCA_003457575.1). Classification (NCBI taxonomy): domain Eukaryota; kingdom Metazoa; phylum Chordata; class Lepidosauria; order Squamata; family Dipsadidae; genus Thermophis; species Thermophis baileyi. Next base: position 586,488 of record QLTV01001162.1, on the reverse strand, counting down.
CTCGATGGAAGCCTGGGTAGCCCAGGCCACTGTCGTCGCAGCACTGCAAGTGGAATGCACTGTCACACGAGCCGGGTGAGGGAGAGAACTCAGGTCATACGCCCTGGCGATGGTGCCCCTCAGCCAATGGCCAATGGTATTGGGAGACACTTTGTGGCCCATCGTGGATGGTAGAAAGGAAACAAATAATGATTCCGTTCTCCGGATCGAAGACGTGCATTGGATGTAGATCCGCAGAGCCCGGCGGACGTCCAATGTGTGCCACCTGCGTTCCAGAGGATGGGAAGGATCGGGACAAAAATTGGGGAGGATGACCTCCTGCGCCCTATGGAACCAGGAATTGATTTTAGGAAGGAAGGAAGGATCCAGACGGAGCACTACTCTGTCCAGGTGGAAGATGCAGAGGTCCTTCCGCACGGAGAGGGCCGCAAGTTCAGAGATCCGCCTGGCTGAGGTGATGGCTATCAGGAAGGCGACCTTGCAGGTGAGAAGGCGGATGGAAGCCTCATGTAAGGGCTCATAGGGAGCTGCCGTTAGAGAATTGAGAACCCTGGAAGATCCCAGGTGGGGTATCTGTGAACAACCGGCGGACAGAGATTGACGGCCCCACGGATAAACCTCTTCATTGTGGGGTGCAATGCCAGGGACTCCAGGGAGCCACAAGATAAAACGGAGGACAAGGCCGCCACTTGCCTCCTGATGGTGTTGGGAGCTAGCCCTTTGTTCAGTCCTGATTGAAGAAAGTTAATGATGTCACCAATGGAGAGATGGGCGGGTGAGAGACTGTTCGTAGCACACCACGCACAGAAAGCCTTCCATGTAGCGGAGTAGATCCATTCGGTGGATGGGCGCCTGGATGCCTGGACGGTCCTGACGGCCTCAGCGCAGATGTTCTGGTGCCTTAGAGCGCTCCGCTCAAGCGCCAGGTGGTCAGATGGAACCACCCGGGGTCCGATGGAGTAGCGCCCCCTGACTGAGCGTAGACTCTGTGACTGGTATCCGCCAGGGCTGTGATACGGACAGGGATACCAGATCTGCAAACCAGGGTCTCCTGGGCCAATAGGGAGCCAGGATCAGGACTTCCGCCCTCTCCTCTAGGATTTTGGTGACGACTCTGGCCAGTAGGGGAAGAGGAGGGAAGGCATAGAGGAGGTCGGGAGGCCAGCTGCAGCGAAGGGCATCTGTCCCTTCTGCACCCTGGGTCCTGTAGCGCGAGAAGAATCTCGGGAGTTGAGTGTTCTCCGGAGTGGCGAACAGGTCGACCTGTGGAAGACCGAAACGACTAGTCAGCTCGTGGAATACATCAGGGTGCAGACGCCACTCCGCGTGGTCGACTTCAGATCGACTGAGCCAATCCGCCTGGATGTTGGACTCCCCAGAGATGTGCGCCGCCGAGATGGAGAGGAGGTGATGCTCTGCCCATAGACCCAGTCTCTTCGCCTCCCACATGAGGGAACGAGATTTCGTACCTCCCTACCTGTTGATGTGGGCCTTCGCGCTCACGTTGTCCGTGAGCACCAGAATGTGTTTACCAGATGACAAGGGGCGGAGCTGCCTAAGGGCCAGGAACACGGCCCATAACTCTAACCTGTTGATGCTGTAGCGGGCTTCCGCCCCGGTCCAACGACCCTGAACCATAGTGGTTTGGGAGTGAGCCCCCCAACCTAATAGGCTGGCGTCCGTGGTCACAGCGAGCCTCTGCAGCTCGTGGAAGAGGCACCCCCTAGATAGGGCCCCCGAGGACCACCAGAGGAGGGAGCGTAGCACCTCTGACAGGAGGGAAACCTTCACTAATGAGGAGGCCCTCCCCACCCTCTGAAAAGGTAGCAGGAACCACTGAAGATCCCTGGAGTGTAACCGTGCCCAAGGAATGATTGATATGCACAAGATCATTTTTCCCAGGAGCGTAGAGATAGTTTGTAGGGGAACCCGGAGCTGAGTCCGGACCACAGAGACCAATTGTCTTATGCTATCCCGTCGCTCCTGGGAAAGGTACACCCTACACTCCAGGGAGTCCACAACCGCTCCCAGGTGGTTTAAACGCGTGAGAGGGGACAGGTGACTCTTCTCCATATTAATGGAAAACCCCAGACGTCTGAGAATGGATAGGGTCTCCTGGACGTCCCACACCGCTTGAGGTCTGGATGGAGCCTGGATCAATATGTCATCGAGGTAGCATTGGATGCGAATCAGGACGCCCCCGAGATGGGCTGCCACAACCGCTAGGACTTTGGTAAAGACCCTGGGGGCCGAGGATAGACCAAACGGCAGAGCAGCATATTGGTAATGCACACCTGCATAGCAAAACCTGAGATATTGACGGTGAGCCGGCCGAATTGGAATATGCAGGTACTCCTCCATGAGGTCTATCGAGGCCAAGAAGTCTCCCCTCCGAACGCTACTGAGGATTGTAGCCAAGGAATGCATTTTAAACCGCCTGTAGCGAACAAGACGGTTGAGACGTTTTAAATCAAGGATCGCCCTCGACCCCCCCGAGGATTTGGGGACCACAAAAAGAATGGAATAATACCCCTGTCCAATTTGGTCCGCAGGCACCTTCTGGATTGTTTTTTTGTCCAGGAGGTGTGCGATGGCCAAATCCATGAGGACCCGTTTTGCGGGATTCCTGGAGACCGGACAACATAGAAAAAACCTCGGAGGGGGGCTGAGAGAAACTCAATGGAGAGACCCAATCGAATGGTCTGCCTAACCCAGGCGTCTGACGTAATCTCCTCCCATCTCTCAGCATAAAGGGCCAGCCGGCCACCAATGGGAGGGTCAGACGGAGTCTCACTTGGAGCGTCTGAAGGGGCGACTGCCGCCACCGCGAAATGGTCGCTTGAAGGGCCTGTTGAATCTGTCAGAACCCTGGTGGGACCTGCCCCCATACTGCCCTTGGGGTCTGGGAGGGAACCCCGAGGAGGCGGAACCCCGAAAGGACCACCTCTGGTAGGGCGTGTAGCGAGAGGGACCCCTCCTAGAGAAGGATGGTAGGATCTTTCTTTTATCTCTAGACTCAACTAGAATGGGATCTAAGGAGTCTCCAACCACCTGCTGTCCCTTGAAGGGGGCAGAGGCGAGGCGCCACTTGTGACGGGTGTCCGCTTGCCACTGTCGCAACCAAAGCATTCTTCTGGCCACCACCAAGGAACCGATGGCCCAGGAAGAGAACCTAGCTGCTTGGAGTGTAGCGTCCGCCGAGAATTGGGCAGCTGCCAGAAGCTTGTTGATGTCTTGATGAGAGCGAACATCCTCCACAGGAATCCTCTCCTGAAGTTCTTTCAGCCAGATGAGTGAGGTGCGAGTGAAGAATGATGCTGTAGTCAAAGCCCGAACCGACCAGGCAGCCGCCTGATAAGCCTTTTGGAGGACCAACTCCGTCCTCCTGTCCTCGGGCTTGAGGAGCTCCTCAGGGGCCCTGGCATAGAGGTGGAGGAATAGACAGCCGCGATAGGGGCATCAATCGAAGGCAATTGTAGAGGCCCCGCCAATTCCTGCTGAACATTGAAGAACCTTTTGTCCAGAGATGATGGAATAGGCCCTGCGGCTGGAGCAGTCCACTGGCGGCGGACCGCGTCCACGAACAGAGAAGGGGACGGGATGATGTCGAGCTCAGCCGTTGCTTCCACAAATAACGGGTCAGTGATGGAACGTGGAATCATTGTGGGGGGAGGTGGCGGCTCGAGGTTGGTGGAAGCCTTGGCCTTGTGCAACAAGGACTTAAACAGCGCTGGCTGAAAAAGGGTCGATACCTGTGGTGGATTAGCAACAAAACCTTCATCTTCTGAGAGGTCCAGGCCCAGTTCACCTTCCTCCCTGGACACATCTGATTGCGAGGCAGCTGAAGCTTCTGATGCCGTGTAGGCAGAGGCATCAGTACCGGTGCCTGGGTCAAAAACATCCGGATCCTCAATGAAAAGACGAGAGCCACCAGAATAGGCCGAAGAGCACCTGCCCAATTGGTGCATGCCCTGAGCAATGCCTTGACTGATGGCTGCAGAAATAACAGCCTGCATTTCAGCTGACATCCCTGGACCCTGGATGCCAGAGGGGCCAGGTTGGGCAGGGTCATGAGCAGTGGTGGCAGAGGGAAGAACAGCAACTGAAGTCCCCTCCCTGGCAGGGGCTTCTGACTGGGCCGCTGCTGACCCCGCCTGCAGTCCCCAAACCTCCGAAGGAGCAACCTGGACCTGATGCTGGTCCAAAGACAATTGATCAGCAGGCAACGCAGAGACAGGAGACAGAGTCGGGGCTTCCTCACTACTTGGTCGATGATCAGGTGTCTTGCCCACCTGAGAACACAGCTTTTCTAGCACTCTGTCCCTGCGGCGTTCATCGCTCTTGGCAGCTTTTGATCCCCTAGTCTGGGGATGAAGACTGTGGGAATCCTTATGAGTGCTGGAAGGGCCAGGTTTGTCTGGAGTGGTCTCTGGTCGAGAGGTATCCTTTGATTTGCAGGTGCGCTTGCCACCTTTTTTGGTCTTATCAGGCTTGCTCGCTTGAGGGCTCATGATGAAAACAGGTCAGATTGGGAAGACACACTTCCCCTGAAATCTGTTGAAAAGATATGACAAGGTTATCCCCTTGAATTAATAATAATAAAAAAAAGAAGCACACCCGGGGAACAGTGTGTAACCATTCATGTATAGCATGAAGATAACTGATGTCTTCTTTCTCCACTTTTTTTTTATTATTATTATTAATATGATCATTATTATTATTTTTGAATTAATAAATATATTTGTCAGTGCCTGCCGGAAGTCCTAGCAGGGCAGCAATCCAGGCTATTAAGCAAAGAAGAGCAAGCCAAAGCATGGGAACAGCAATAAAGCCATTTACTGACAATGGAAGTTCCAAACGGAAGCCAGCAACAAACAGCCTTAAGAGGGTAGACCAGGCCCTTCCCCATATGAGCTAATCCGGGGAGGCTTGTGAAAACAAAGGAGCTGGTAGAACATGCTTCCAGGGCTCTGCTGCAGGCCATGCTAGACTGAGAGCCAGGGCGCTTTAAAATAAATCTGGTCCCAAACAAGGCAGGCATGAGAGGCAGCTTTTCCAATGCTGGACTTCCAAAATGGCAGCCGTGACCTCGCCCCACTTCATAATGGCGGCCGTGACCTGCCCGCCTACAAAATGGCGCCCCCTAGCTGGCTAGCTCTCAAGATGGCGCCCACACTTAGCCACGAGGTCAGGGGACGGAAAAAAAAACAAAAAACAAAACAAAAACAGCTCCAGCTCCCGTTTGAAAATCTTTGCCTGCACCCTCAGCCGATTTTAATGTGGAGAGATAAACTCCGGTGGCCTAAAAGTCCACTTGGGACTGCAGCTGCTAGGATCGAGTTCCTTCCAGGCTCCAGAATTAGAAAGCAAGCTGCAACACACACTTAGCGTGTGGGGGAGCGAATAAAAAACTCCTCCAGCCACTCTAGAAGCCTCAATTGGAAGCACCAGGCTCCCTTCAGTAAAACAGAAACACCTGTAAATTTCCATTCCCCTGATAAACGGAGAGATTAACTCCAGCGGCAGCACGGAAGGCCAAATACGGCCCCTCAGGCTTAATTAGAGCCGCTCACAGGTGGAAGAGGCAATCGGCTTTTATCCATGTTAAATAAGTCTGTAACATTTAAAGAGACAGCGATCCCAGTGGAGAGGGACTGATATACAACTCACAGTTCTGTAGAAGAAGTGGATAAGAACAGTTTCAAACTCTCGATAGAGGGAGAATTAGCAAGCACACATCTGTCCTTGTCTGAGGACTGAGTGAAACTGGGAGGTTCCTGGCTCATGGGCAGGAATAATCAGTAAAAAAAGACTCAGTCCTATTGGATGAAAGGACGAGGACAACCCATGCCTAGATGCTAGCTCCACCCTCTATGGAGAAACACTAAATTTCTACAAAGCTGGAAAAGTCCTTGGGAAATAATCAGGAATACAGAGTGGAGGTAAACAACATCTGGAAGACTGTCTTTCTTGTTGCATACTGTTCGATACTTATTCTTTTCAAGACTAAGGAGGGAAAATTTCCGAGACTTTTGACGACTGCTAAGTAGAGTGGTTCATAAACACTTGGAACTTTCACTGAAATTAAAGAGTTGGTTATGTGGCTGATGAAGATAAGGGAAAACCTGGAGGAATAAACTGACTGGTGAAGGACTATAAAGAACTACAAACATTGGGCACCTTGAGAAACGATTCTGGGACTGAGTGAAAATTTATAATACTGGCTTGTTGATGTTATGGATAACCAAGAATTTGGAATTTTGATAGATTTGTGTGTAATTTTTGGAATTACTAAAGTAACACAAAATGCCTCAACAGGAAAATACAAGCATATTGCAAGAAGAATTATCTTTGATGCTTCAAAGCATCTATGTAACTATAACAAAAAATCACAGGGAGATAAAGGATTTGATGCATTATATAGATGTTAAACTAGAAAATGTTCAACAAATGACACTGAAAAATGAACAGGAAACCCAGGAAATAGAGGAGAGGATTGGAAAAGCAGAGGAAAGGGAAGAGCAGATAAAACAACAAATGAACCCAAAAGATAAGGAGAAGGAAGAGATAATCAAAAGGGAGGAAATAGATCAAGCTGACAATACATTTAGAGATTTAAAAGTAAAGTTGGATAAGCAGGACATTCCTGAAGTGAGGATAGGGACACTAACAGACATAGTGAAGATCTGGCAGTGAGATGCAGAGGCAGAGACAGAGGGAACACTTAGACCAAATAAGAATGATACATGGAGACATAAAACATCAAAGAAGAGATATGGAAAACATGCCAAAAAATCAATAAGAATTGACATACTAAAATGAAAAAGAGATGATGGGTAAAAACAGAATACCCACCAATATAAGATTTGTGCTATTTGGATTTAGAATAGAGGTAGGAATTAGAAAGAGGGGAAATCTTACATAATGTTTTAAAATTATTAGGCATAGACAAGGATTAGAAGCTGAAAGATGACTGTATTATACATTTTTAAATAATATTATTAAGGTTACTTAATATTATTAAGGTTATTAGCATTGAGCAATAAAATATTGAATGATTAAATGATGAGGGATTATATACATGGTGGAGTAAATATTATAATGTTAACAACTTTGATTGTAATACAGATATTGTTATAATAATGACGTGAGTAGGAAGAGATGAAAGATAGAAATAGAATACTTACTAATATAAGATTTGTATCATTAAGATATGAAATAGAGGCAGAAATTGGGAAGGGGGCAAATATAATATTATTCTGAATATTGTTATTTAATATGTTAAAATTAGTTTGCAGATGAAAGGATTAGAAGTTGAAAGACGATTGTATTATGTACAATGTTATCATAATAGTGTGAGTATGATTAATGTAAGGTTATCAAAATCACCAATTTTATTATTATTATTTGGTATCAAAATGAATGATACCCAGAACCCACACTGTTCATGTATTTAATATTATATATATTTTAAAAAAACTTATTAAAAAAACCAAATAGACAAATGCATAGTCTATTTATTGTATGATAATATTGGTATTATGATATTATTTTTCTCCTTTTTTTGAAAAGGGGACAGGCCATTCATTAATTCGCAGAATGCTGGAAGATCTAGTGGGTAACAAATTCAGTTTATGGCAATAGTATAAGTTTGAAGCAAAGAGACTGATCATCGGCTAATTATTATTCTTGGTACTCAGCAATTGGCTTATCTGGGCTGGGCAATGAAAGATTGAAGTCACAAGTTCCTCCAATCAAAACACAAGTTTCTGATTTACAAGGGTATGGACAGTACATGATTCTTCTATTTAGCTGAAGAGAACAACAAAGGAGTAGACTGGTTGGCATTGAATGGCAAATGAATGTGGTTGATGGTAGACAATGCTCATGATGACTTCAGGGATAAGACCCGTTGAGTTATGGTGGAGAATTGTGTTTGTCACATTCTGGGATAATTGCATGCAATATTGGAGTTGATTTTCTTGGCCCATGGCTGAAAAATTTATCTCTCTGATTAGAGACATCTAACACCCAGTGGGATCCCACAACAACAAAAACAGAGACTTAGTAATGAACATTTATTTCCATTTGGAAGATATTTGGTTCAGTCCTTAGCATCTCCAGGCAGGGCTAGAAAAGCTCAGCATGAAGTGAATCATTGGATTAGATAGACTAATGTTGTAGCAGAGTAGAATATAGTTTTTTGAAGCTTAATATGTTTGTTAGAGCCTCCTATTCAACTTCATCCTGTCAAATGAATAATCTATTACCAAATGAATATTCATAGTTTACATACTGCCCAAAAGAACTTTAGAAAATGTAACTGTTCCATAAACAGTAGCTTTTCACTTTTCTGAATTCTTTTCCTTTCATAAAATGAGAATAAGATATTGTGACAGAAAACAAAACAGTTATGGGGTATATGCAAAACAGTATTAATGGGGATGAAATTGTTTAAAAAATCCCTCTTCATTGCTACCAGACTTTTGAGTCAGGAAACCAAACATATTCAAGATCTTTGCCATCATGTCCCTCTAGAAGTATGACCCCACCCCCTTGAATTATATTGTCATATTGGAATCTATATTGTGAATATTATGGATTGAAGAATGAAAGAGAAATGCAGAAATAAATATGAAAAATAGAGAGGCACAATAGAGCATGTAGATGTAGCTTGTACCTTAACTCAATCTGTTCTTTAAATGTATTGGATCTGTTTAAGATTTAACTAGAGCAACAACAAAAAGAGCCTAAAGTGACTCTCTTTATGTAGACAATCAACTGAGATGTGAACAGCACTCCATCAGCACTACCTCACTTTTTAATAGTTTTTTTGGCTGCCACTGATAAACCAGTTTAAGCCATGTGTCCCAGTTTCCATGGTACTAACCACAAAAGCAGAGCAAAAAGAAAACTCTTTGTCTTCTTTTGCTTTAAACCAATAGATCTTTCATCACTTCACTTTAAAACTGCTAAGTGATATAAAACCAATTGATGCTGAACTGAGGATGCACATCAAAAGAAGCTAACATGCAGAGTTTTCTGGAGGTCACATGGTGTATCACTTAGCAACTGTTAATGTTGGATTAGAGAATAGCTAGTTGTGCAGTGTGCATGGAGAAAATATTATACGATGCACTGATTTTTTTCCTCATGCTTTTCAGCAAGAGAAACCTTGCTTTAATGTTTTAACTGAAACTTTCTTCTAAGCTTAATAAAAAGAGAATTGGCTAACATGAAGTCAGGACTAAACTGCATAGAGAGTGTGGTGGCCCTGCTTTAACCAGGTTTAGCCAGTATCTACTAGAAATAGTTAATAGTCCTATCTATGTGGTTGTTACAGAGCAAAAACAACTTGAGGGTACATAATGAATGAATATTTCTTATACTGGGCTGATATTTTCCCCCCTAATAGAATTAATAGGTCAGAATAAGATGAACTTGATCTATCTGCTGTGTACAGCAAGACTGATCGTCTCATGATTGACAAATTCCACAAAAAGAAAAACAGAACAAAAATCTGCACGTATCTCATATTTCATTACATAGTACCTTTCTTTGGATGACAAAAGGGGAGAAATAATTTTGATGTGTAATCATATGTCTAGACATTATAAAAGACAGTTCAAGAAATTCCACGTGTGGCATGAAGTTGGCTGTGTTAAAAGAATTAAAATAAGAAATGGAATAATCCCTTGAACAACCTAAGGACAATCAAGCATTCAGGCAAGGAGTACAACACAAATTAATGTGAAATTTCTTAGATGTCCAAATATGGTATTAAGAACCATCTTTGGCCTGCCACTAAATTTCTTTATGATATCCCAATTAATCATTTCTAAGGATGAACTGAATTTTATGTTCCTTTTCTACATAAATACATTTTCTACATAAATACACAAAACCATATGGATATCTGACTGTTGTATAAACAACGTAATAATCAATCTATTTTCCTGGAGTGAGTCATGGCTTGTACAATGTGTTATAAAATTTGCTGACTCCGGTGATAAACATCAAAGAACATTTCTGACACTAAAATAGCAAGTTTTTCTTTTTTATAATCCAAAACAATTTGCCAAATCTGTTTGTGTGTTAACTGGTAATAAACCTGACAAGATTTGAATGGGGGTGGAAAATAAATGAATGATTTCCAGAATTAAATGCATAGTCAAATTCAACAGTAATCAGCACAAAAAAACAGAGTATTAAATATATAAAGTAGTACTCCACAAGTGGCATTAAAATCAAAAGACCGGACATTTCTTTAGAAACAGCCTTTGCCAGGTACTGAAAAAACAGCAGAGCACCACCCCACCACCCCTTGGAGAAGACATTTCAATCCGTCTGAGAAAAATGTATCTTTTGTGGACAGTCCATAGTGACCCAGAGTCCTTGCAAGTAAATGTAGGAAGATATTTTCTTTTGGATCCTCATGTTGCCATTATGTCTGGCATCTAACTTACTAGTATGGCAGCTGTATAAATGGGGCATAGCATCCTCCTCTCAGTGTGACTGCAGGGTCCCACATCAAACTGTAGATCACATTGTGACCAGCTGTAAGTTGAGGGCATATATTGGATTCAGTATCTGATTTTTAAAATATAAACAATGCTGGGCTTCAACAGTTAGATGGCCTAAACATTGGTATTTGAACATAGATCTTTTTAATATTTATATTTTACTAATTTAGGTGAAATGTTTATATATATTGCTAGTCCATTCACTAAATAAAATTATTTTAGATATTCTGATCCCCTATAACAGGGGATTTCATTGCGGGCTGCATCAGCATTGTGGGCCTCATCAACAGCTTGTCCTTGGGGGGAGCATGGCTGGGGTGGTCACAATCGACTGGGCATGGCCTGGGGGCTTGGCAAGCGTGACGTTGCTTGCATGGGCTGGGTGGTGTTGGGGAGGGAATCCAGTGGTATCCAGCGGGTGGGGCAGTGGGTGGGAGGCTCATCCCACAGGATGAGGTGACGTGAGATGTTGCAGGGGTCAGGGTGGGGGTGCTACTGCCATGAGGCAATGCAGGGGGTAGGGCAGCTGGTGCCGGAAACCATCAGCCATTGTGTAAGGTTTGCCTCTCCTCCCCGTTCAAGAAAGCACGAACTCTTGAAACTTCAGCTTTTCAAAAGGAAACTTTTTTTGAAAGGAAGGTGATTGCAAGACAAAAGCAAAGCAGGCTCTAAGTTCCCCTTAGGCAATTCTGTTAGGATAAAAGAGTTAGAAAGCCCTCCCCTCAGTCCGATGTTGAATGAGCCAATCCACAGGTGCAAAGTTGTTGTGGAAACAGCCGTCCTGGGAAGGAGATAAGGAACTGTTCCCATGCGCTTCTTTCAGTGGCTTCAGAACTGAGGCAAAACAGTTCTCCCCCTTTACACATTCCCCAAAGGTAAATCAAAGCATAGGGCAAATAGGTATCAGGGCTAGGGTTATAAACTAAGGGATTACAGGATATGCAGGAAACAGGAAGAGGGCAATAAGCAAATAAAGGGATCCAGGCCCCCCTCCCCACAGAAATGGCAGTGTCACAGTAGGGATCTGACACATTGCATGCTCGCTGCCCTTTGTATGAAGGGGCCGATGTTTTCCGGCAGCACCATAGCCTGCTGGCCCCTCAGCTGGTGCACTCTGTGGCTCCGGAGCCCATTCCATTGGGGTGGCCATCCCAGCACCACGCACGGTAGTGGAGCCGAGGTGGCGCAGTGGTTAGAGTGCAGTACTGCAGGCTACTTCAGCTGACTGCTAGCTGCAGTTCGGCGGTTCAAATCTCACCGGCTCAAGGTTGACTCAGCCTTCCATCCTTCCGAGGTGGGTAAAATGAGGACCCAGATTGTTGGGGGCAATATGCTGACTCTGTGAACCGCTTAGAGAGGGCTGTAAAGCACTGTAAAGTGGTATATGTCTAAGTGCTATTGCTATTGCTATCAGCAGCAGGTGGAGGTGGGGGGGGAGGCATGTGATGAGGACCACTCGACGTGCTTACTCCGTCCCATTGTCTGTTTTTGCTTGTGGCTGGAAAGCAGGTTGCTGCTGGTCATCTTCTCCTCAGCCCCCTCATGGATCTTGCCCTTGGCCTGCACATGGAGCATGTTCCCCTTGCACACCCAATGCACCTCAGCCCCGCCGCGGGCTGCCACTGCTTCTGCTCAGCAGACTCACCCAGCCTGAAGGAGGTGAAGTGGCTAGCTAGAAAGGCCAAGTAGAGGTGGTAGAGCATACCCAGGCCAAGCAGGCAAAAGTCGGCCACTGTGAGCGGAGAAATCTGGATCCCCATCAGTGCCCTGGCCGCCCAGGCCCAGCAGAGATGGGGGGAGGCACGTGAGGGGGCTGAGGAGAAGATGACCAACAGCAACCTACTGGTGGTCCTTGTGTGCGACACCTCTCCATTTGGCGTCAAGGCTGTCCTCAGCCACTGGTTGCCCAATGGTCAAGAGGTTCCAGTCACCTATTTTTCATGGACGCTCTCCAGTGCGGAGCAGAATTACAGTCAGCTTGATAGGGAGGCTTTGGCAGCAGTGGCAGGGTTAGGAGATTTCACGAATACCTGTACAGCAGAGACTTTGAGCTGGTCACCGATCACAAGCCCTTGTTAGGGCTCATCGCTGGGGACCACCCCACACCTGCGTCTCTGTCTCCCCAGCTCACCAAATGGACCATTTTTCTCTCCGCCTACTCCTACAAGCTGACCCACCAGCCTGGATGCTCCCTGGGGCATGCCGATGCCCTCAGTCACTGCCCCCTGCCTGAACTTGTGGACGACCCCACTCCAGGCGTCCCCGTCCTACTCATAGACTGCCTGGACACTTCGGCTGAAGTGGCTGCCCATTCGGCCAAGAACTCTGTGTTCAGGACTATTTTGAATTGGGTATGGAGGGAATAGCCACAAGGGCCTGTTAGCCCAGAGTTTAAACCGTTCTGCTGCAAACAGCATGAGATATCCACACAGGGGGGTTGCCAGGAGTCTAGGGCCACCCCTCCAAAAGCCCCAGCACAAGAGTGGGAGAAACCAAGGGCATCCTGGTCCAGGGTCCACGTAGACTTCGCAGGGCCATTCCACGGCCAAACATTTATGGTGGTAGTCGACGCATATTCCAAATGGTTGGAGATAATACTAATGGGGTCAACCATGGCTGAGGCGGTCATCAGGGTACTAAGGAGGCTCTTTGCCACACATGGGTTACCCAATGTACTGGTCTCCGACAATGGGCCCCAGTTCACGGCCACCCAATTCGAGGGTTTCCTGGCAGAGCAGGGCATCCGCCACGCCTTAACTGCCCCCTTTCATCTGGCCAGCAATGGTCAGGTTGAAAGGATGGTAAGATCAGCCAAGGAAGCCCTAGGGCAACTAGGCCCCAGTGACTGGCAAGCTAGGATAGATAAATTCCTACTTGTCCAGCACATTACTCCAAGCGCAGCAACTGGAAGAAGCCTCACCGAGCTATTAATGGGCCGGCGGCTTCGATCTGTCCTAGACAGACTGCATCCCAGCTACTCCAACCAGAATATGCAAGTCACACCCAAGCAGACCAAGTCCTTCCAAACCGGAGACCTGGTATGCGCAAGAAACTTTGCTGAAGGGTCCCTCTGGCTACCTGGGGAAGTAATTGAAATTACCGGTCCACGGTCATATGTAATCTTGTTAACCGATGGGTGAAAATGGCAGCGGCACATAGACCAACTGCGCAGCCACCAACAAGCAAACGCTGATCACCAGCCTCACCCAAACAATAATTCCAAATCCAATCACCCTGCAGCTAACTCAAGCCCGAGGTCGACGGAACACTTACTTGAGGACCCAGAGTACCAGCAATGTCACGACCCCGAACCGATTCCGGTGGAAGCCATGGCCCCGCCTGAAAGCTTCCAGGAGCTTCCACGGGTGGAGCAAGAGATGGTAGCAGACCCAACCTCCCTGGCCGCTGCTGCTGCACCAACTGAGCTGCACAGGTCTGAAAGGGTTCCCAGATGCCCTGCCTACTTACATGACTACGTATGTTCGGAAGACTGTTCCATCTAAGAGGGGAGGGGTGTTAGATATCCAGACTGCTTGGTTACAACCAGGTCCTCTGTTCAGGCGGGAAAATGGGGACTGCTGATTGGCTGAGCCATCTGACAGCTCCCTATAAAAGGGCTAGCTGTCAGACTGGTTCTCCGCTGGATCTTGTACATAGTTGAATAAAGAGCTGTTGTCTGAAGCCTGTCTCCAGTCTCTTCACTCACCCTATCCAACAAGGACTACCTGTACTAACAAATCAGAGGAACAACTATGGGATTATCACTCTTAGGACTCATAGCAAAGACTGTAATGCAGTTTTTAGAAACCATTGCACTCCCCTACATACCACCAAAAGTATGGATCTGGTATATAAATGATACCTTTGTCATAACAAAAAAAAAAGGAACAAGAAAATGAAACAAAGAAATAAAATCCATCAGGGAAGAAGAAAACAACAATATACAGCCCTTCCTTGACATCCTAATTAGAAGAGGAAATGGATGCAAACACATGTCTATAGAAAAATCACCCATACTAATCAAGTGCTCCACTACTAAATAACACAACATCCCACAAGGGGAGCTGAGTAAAACATTATTCAGATGAGCACAAAACCTGTTAAAGTGTCAACTGTCTGACTAACAGACCCAGGAAAAGCAGGCATCTTCAGAACTTTAAAATCCGAAAAGCACATCTTTACTGAGTACATCATTCCGGCACAGAAGAAAGCAAAACCAACTCTAAATTTTCCTGTGCAACCATGCATGAGTTTCATCCCCTCCTCCCATGGAACGGGTCACATTGTCCAATTAGGAATCAGCCTGTTGTTCAGATAACAGTCCATGTTTTGACAGATACCTGCAGAAGTGTCCTTGGCTCTCACAGTTGAAGATTGTAGTCTCTGCATTCCATCTCACCCTTCCCTCCCCACAGTTCATTGGCAAGTTGAAGAGCAATAATAGCCACAGGATGCTTAAGTGTTTTTCAAACTTGACATAAAGTTTTGAAAGACTTGGCAAGAAGGAACAAAGGAAAAAAAGGAAAAAAATCAAGTTCAGGGACATTGTTTAAAGGGATTAATGATCAATATTGTTAAAAGTAAAACAGAGATATGGGAAGAAGAGATCATTTGTTTTTTAAGAGAAGGTGATAAGTTACTAAATTGTTAATATTTGTTGTGATGAAGTTTGAAGTCAGTTTTTATATGTTTCTTTTCTTTTTCTTTACTATATTCTTATTTTTCTTTGTTTTCTATTTTTTGTTTCATCTTTTTCTTTTCTGCATTTTCTACTTTTTTCATTTTTATTTTTTTTAATCTGTATTAACTTTATCTTTTGAATTGTAGAATTGCATAAAATTACTATTAAAAAAAACAATTCCCAGGGTTGTGTCTACTCCTCCAAAATTGCTAAGTTAGTGATGATATTTGGGGATACTGCATACCATGATCTACTCCAGAGATGGTCACTTTTCAGAGTACAGCCACCAGATCCACTTAATCTTAAGTAACCCACCCTGCTTCAAGCACTTGGAAACTAACAGATTTATTTCCCAAGTAGCCAAACTGAAGGTTTTGTGTACCCTGATTTAAAACTCAAAGACTCAATTGATTGCCATTTTAAAGAGCTTTACAATACCCTTCATGGAGGCTATATCAGTATCTCAGTGCTTTATTTAGATTAACTGACAAACATACATACATATCTGCTAAGGTGGAATGTGAAATTCCATGTCATAAATTACAGTCTAATTAACATACAGGAAATGTTGTGTTCCCTTTAAAATACAATGCATTTGTACTTTTGTCAAACTGTGTACATAATTTATGGTTCTATGTATTTTAACACTTAGTCATTATCATATAGAAAGGTACACTCCAGTGGTGGAATTCAAATTTTTTTACTACCGGTTCTGTGCGCGTGGCTTGGTGGGCGTGGCAGGGGAAGGATACTGTAAAATCTCCATTCCCACCCCACTCCAGGGGAAGGTTACTGCAAAATCCCCATTTCCTCCCGATCAGCTGGGACTCGGGAGGCAGAGAATAGATGGGGGCGGGGCCAGTCAGAGGTGGTATTTACCGATTCTCTGAACTACTCAAAATTTCCGCTATTGGTTCTCCAGAACTGGTCAGAACCTGCTGAATCTCACCTCTGGTACACTCACACATACACATAATATATGTCATGGGTGACTCTACCCATATTATTTTAAGCTTTTAATGATCAGATGATAAGATTGGAATTCAAGCAAGTCACTTGCCAACCTCTATAAATACTCATAACATTATATTCCTAAGGAAAGATTTAAGTCAAGGGACCTCCCAAACTCCTTCTTCCCACATGCACCATTCTTGCATAGCATTTGTCTTCCATATCAGCTACTTCTATTGCTGGTCAAAGCTCCAAGGAAGGTCCATCGCCCAAGAAGCTTTTTTTTTCAGCCCATGTCGGGAACTCTGTGCATTCCATGCCTGCAAAAGGAGCAAAAAGAACAGCAGCAGTGGCAGCAGTGGCAGTCACAGAAAAGAGTGCAGCCTTACTTATGCTAAGGCTAAAGAGGGACCAATGTGCAGGAAAGAGAGAAGTGGGAAAATGTATACATAAGAGCTAAACAGAAGAAAGGAGTCGAACAGATAGCAATATTAGACATGTTACACATGCTGCTTTTCAGTAAGTTCTGGTCTGTAAAAAGCCTATCAAAACCAATACTACGGTATATGTAAGTCACTATCCATCAGCATCCACTTATGGGTCATGCAATTAGAAAACCAGAAAGATTATCTGTGTTGGGCATATATATCTATGGACTGGCCATAACTTAGCACTGGCTAAGATAAAGTAATACCAGCTCTGCCATTTGACAAGGCATAAATGAAACCAAATCAGGTTGCAGGAAGTTGCAACAAGAGCTGAGTAACTGAGAGTCAAAATGAAAGTTTACATAGGCAGCTGTTTGATATCAGGAAGCACAACTTTGAAAGGTCAAAAGCTGGTGTTAATACTAGTCAATCAACATGTTGGGCACCAGTTTTGCAGAGTTTTAAGAAGCTGGCATAAAACAATCAGGATCAGCAATCAAAAAGTAATGAGTGGGGTTACAACATAGATCTGAGCATGGGTAAATAAACTTACATTTGGTTAAATTAATGTTAATTTAATTTATATTAAGTCAGTTTCTGGGAATCATTGTGTATGGAACATGACACATTTCCAGATTTTATTAAATTATTATGATTATTTACATGTGGTTTTTCAGGATAGCAGTCCGCTTGATGTGGCTTTCAAATAATGTAAGCAATTAAATGTACAATATCCATTTATAATACATATTATTTTAATTACTTCAACTTCCACTACTTTGTACAAGATACTTGTTGACATTGGCCTGGGAGAAGCAGCATCAGGATGGTAGGGAAAATCCAGATGAGATTTCTGTGGTTGGTTTTCTTGCTTTCTTTAAGGAACCAATGGCCAGCAAGGTTTAAATAGGCATCTCTTGGTGAAAATGAGAAGGACTCCCATGTTAGAACTCTGAAATGCTGCTGCCAATTGTCAGCGTGATAATACCAAACTAGATGGTTTAAGCCAGTTTCATATGTTTCTACAGAACTGATACCTGAAGGTTGAATGTCCAGTTATAAACCCTTTGGAGCAAAACAAAGCCTATAGAAAAATCAGGACTATAGAACACAATTTTCAGCTCTTAATGACATTATTTAGTTTATGTCAACTTCGAACTGAACCTGGCAGCAGCCATGTTTTGTTCCTCAGTTGCCATACAGAGGGGGAAGGGAGGAAGGAGGTTGGAATACCTTACTAGACACAACACCTCCTGTGCGCTTTTGCCCCAGTGGTGCCAGCGGAGCCACAATCTGCTGCCCACCACGTGAGTGCCAATGAGCGGGCGCAGCCCAGCCAGTGCGGCCCACCACTCTCAGGGACTGCAAGCTGGCTTGCCCCGGTCGGCCTGGCTCCCAACCCCACCAGCCACTCTTATCTTACATGGTGGTGGCAGCACCTTCTCCTCCTCCTCCTGGCCACACCTTGCAGGCCAAAAGCGCAGCCCGGCAACACCCAAGCGGGGGCTGTGTGCTTTTGCCCCAGCGGCACCAGCAGAGCCACAATCTGCCGCCTGCCATGTGAGCACCAATGAGCGGGCGCAGCCCAGCCCGCGTGGCCTGGCACTCTTGGGGATTGCAAGCTGGCTTGCCCCAGTTGGCCTGGCTCCCAACCCCGCCAGCCACTCTTACCTTACGCGGTGGAGGTGGTGCCTCATCCTCCTCCTCCTGGCCGCGCCTTGCAGGCCAAAAGTGCAGTCCTGCTCCCCCAAACGCCCAAGCCAGCCAGTCGCTCTTGCCTTTCCCCCTGCAGCTGCCACTGCTGCTGCTCTTCTGGGGCAGTGGAGCTGCACAGGAGGAACGCCGGAGACAGCGCGCCGGCTGGCCATTGCCATTGCTGGTCTTCATGCATGCCAGAAACCAGGAGACCAAGTGGTCGATGCGCATGCGCATTCCTGAAACAGGAAGATCATCTTCCTGGAGCGCGCATGTGCAATGGGCGACTGCTCTTCCGGTTTCGGGCGCACCAGTGCACATGAAAACCAGCTGGCTGGTGCGCAGCAACCCAGAAGAGCAACGGGCGATGTCTCCGCGTGCCCGGAAAAATGGCTCTGCATGCCACTTCCGGCACGCGTGCCATAGGTTCGCCATCATGGAATAGAATTGTGGTGCATACCACTGTGGTTCACTCTAATGCTGTCAAGTCTGCTTAGCATTTTCTTGCTTTGATTTACTGCAGTGTTGAAACTTAACTTAACGGTTGTAAAGTGATCAGATTAAATTAATTGAAAATAACATGTTTTGTATGCCAGAAGGAGAGAAGATACCCTTTTTGTTGTTGGATTCTTTCCTGAGAATACTAAGTTAAACATTTGCTGTAACCAATCATTATAGACTGTATAAAAGTAATATACAAATGTGCATATATTTGTATATACCCATGCATATACAGAATAAATACTGGTTTTCTTTAAAATACATTCTAGCAATAGGTTTAAGATATAAAGAAAAAAGGGCAACCCCACTCCATACTAACACTAATGTTACCTAGTTAGGTAGTGAAAGTAGTGAAATATCTGTTAAAAAAAAAACTATGCTCAGAGAACACCAAGGATCCCAATGGGCATTTTGCATTTTATTTCACTGTATAAAGAATATTTGCTTAATTTTTCCCAATAAGATAATAATATAAAGTAATTCTTGACTTATGACCATTTGTTTAACCAACATTTGAAGTTACAACAGAGCTAAAAAGGGACTTATGGCCAGCCCTTGCACGTAGGACTATTGCAAAATCTCTGCAATCAATTATCAAAATTCAGGCACTTGGCAATTGGCATGTATTTACAATAGTTGCAGATTTCTGGAGTCATGTGATACATTTGTAACTTTCTCAGGGGGCTCCTGACAAGCAAAGTCAATTGAGGGAAGTCAGATTAACTTAATGACTGCATGACTCTCAACAACCACTGCAAAACAAGTTGTAAAATGGTGACTTAATGATTGCATTGTCTAGCAATGGATGTCCCTGTCCCAATTATATATGGTAATAAGTCAAGGACTACCTGGAAGTTAGGTTATTGCTTCTGAAACCTTTCTAACAGTGACTATTTTACAGAAGCTTTTAAGGCTTCCAAACAACCCGTAAATGTCAAAGTAAACATCTAGTGAGCCACAAAGACTTCAGGCTATGATATGATCAAATATGATAGAGCTCCAAACGGCCTACAGTCTATTTTTTACAGTCCTAGGCTGCATCAACAAAGGGATAGTGTCAAAGTCATGTGAAGTGTTAGTATCACTTTATACTGCTTTGGTAAAACCACATTTGGAATACTGCATCCAGTTTTGGTCAGGCCTCAGGGACCACTAAATTCATAATTTTAAATCCCATGGACCACTAATATGATTTTTTAAAAAGATAAATACCACGGGTCCTCAAACTTTTTAAACAGGGGGCCAATTCATGGTCCCTCAGGCTGTTGGGGAGCCAGACTATAGTTTGATCTGCCTAATGACAGGTGGGCGTGGCTAGGTGGTCATGTGAATGGGTGGATGTGGCCAACTTGATGTCACTCACGTTGAGGGGCACCTCACCGGCCTCTACTCACCCCTCCCCTCACAGCCACTCCTTGCCTCCCCGCCCGGGCTCCTTAGGGCACCAACAAGAAGTAGTTGTTGGAGCTAAGCAGCCACCATGAGAAAGAGTTGGCAAAACAGCTGGCTCAGTTCAAATTGGATCTGACTGAGAAGGAGGCTCAGCAGAAGCACCTCACTGAGGACTATGAGCATAGGCTTTCCAAGCAGAGGGGAGACCTGCGGGAGTGCAAGGCCAGGTACCGGCGCCTGGAGCCTCAGCGGGCTGAGATGGTCAGCCAGTTCCAGGCCATGATGCAGTCCCACTGGAACAAGGCCCTCCGGCTCTTCACCACCAGCGGCGCTTCCCTCCAGCCTTCACCCAAAGTCCCGTACCAGGAGGCTGAAGCAGACCCCAAGTTGGAATTTCTGCCCCCCTCTAACCCACACAAAAAGACCCTGAAGGGGTGGGTGACTGCAAAGAGCTGGCATGGGCCAAGGTGGGACCACTGCAGCCCATCCTCCAGCAGCAGAACAAATTGCAAGGGAGCTCAGGGCCCGGTCGCGAGAAGTCCCATGCTCCTGGGAAGATGGGGAAGAAGCTCTCTGGTTCACTGGCCTCCCACTCTGGTCTACTTTGGCAACTGGACTGTTTCTCTCCACCTCCCTTTCCTGTTTTGTCTGCTGGACGTCAATCTAGCTTGACACTGGGGCTCTGTGTGCCTGGACCAGGCGCTTTCTCTTGGCCTCCTGCCCATCTCTGCTTCTGAGAGGCCTCCGGGAAAGCACCTGGTCTGAGCACACAGCCTTCCAGGAACCTCTTTTATGTTCTTTCTCTGAAGGAGAAGCTTTGTGGTCAATCTGAGTGAAGGAAAAAGAAGACGGGCAGACTGATGGTGGCTTGCTGACATTGGTGGGAAAATCGGTCCCATATTCCAGAGCTCTAGTAATCAGAGGACTGGCCCTTTGGTCATCCTGAAGCAGCTCCTCCACCTAGGTGCACCAGCCTGCCATGGAGCTGCCCGCTCGCTGGCAGGCCAGTGCACCTGGGTGGAGGAGCTGCTCCGGGATGACCAATGGGCCAGTCCTGTGAGTAGAGCTCTGGAATATGGGACCAGCCAGGCAGCTCATGGTGGGGCTGGAAATCTCCACTGTAGAGGGTGGTACGTGCAATGTGCAACTTTGCAGGTGGTGCAACATGCAAGGAGTAGCGCAGCCCTCATTGGCTGGAATGAGGTAATGGTGCTTTTGCAGCAAGGGGGGACGGCAGCGCAGAGAGGCTGAAGCAGCAGTGGCAATGGCTGGAGCCTTAGTGTGCGGGAGCGAAGCGCTACTTGCATTTGCATGGCAACAGCATTCCGCCTTCTTCGCAATATATTTATGCCAGCTGGTGGCACCAAGGCAGTCCTTGCCTCCCACCGCTTGGGGCTCGGAGCGATAAGCCCCATCCGGGAAGCACTACAGCAGAGAGAAGCAGTCAGAGTCAACCCTAGCTTTGCTGTCCATTGCAGCTAGGAATCTCAAATATGGCTGAGAATGAACATTTGTCTTGTAGCCAGCCCGGGTGCTAGATTGGCTCCCTGCAAACTCCGTCTCTCGAGGAGCCCAGCCAAAGTTTCGTGTGCTGCTCACTGAAGTGCCTGGATTTCCAGGGAGGGAGGGAGGGAGGGGCTGGAGCTACTAAACAGGTGGACAAGCTAAGTACCTGAAGGACCCCATCCCATCACTGGGAGTCCAGGTGGGTGGGTGGGGCTATGTGAGTGGCTCAGCCTCGTGGTCCTGCGCCGGCCAGATTAATTGCTTTGGCGGGCCGTATCCGGCCCAGGGGCCATAGTTTGAGGATCCCTAATTTAGTGTAATATAAAAAATGCAAAAATGCAAAGATTTTTCTGCAGACCACCAAAATTTTCTCACACACCACCGGTGGTCCACGGACTGCGGCTCCAAAGCACTTGAGGGTGGAACAAAAAGTAATGGAGGTATACTTATCAAGGAGAGATCCAACTAGAACTAAGGATAAATTTCCTGACAATTAGAACAACTGGAATAATTAACCAGTGGAATGTCTTAACAGAATAAGAGAATAGCAGAGTTGGAAGGGACCTTGGAGGTTTTCTAGTCCAACACCCTGTTCAGGCAGGAAACTCTATACCATTTCAGACAAATGGTTGTCCAATCTCTTTACTTTTTTTTCTATGGCTGAGATAATCTATCCCTTTTTTTCACTGTTTCTATTACAAGCTGTTCCCTGTCTCCTCTTACTTTGTCAAGCTATTTGATTCACTGACTTTCTTTTATCTTCCAACTCTGCTCTTCTGCTTTCTTCTTTTGCCTTCTTTGCTCTTCCTTCAGTTCCTCTTCTTTGATCTTTTTCCACCTTGCCAAGCTCCAACAATCTTTTCTAAAAAGCTCATTCTTTTCCCTCCATGCTTGCTCTTCCTGTTTTTCCCAATTATATTTCAAAGCCAGTAAAATGGGGATGCTGTATATTTCAGTTCTGAACATTGTTCATTATTGATCATACCATTAAGGGTTACTGGAAACAGTAATTCAGCAATATCTAGAACAGGTCATCCTTAACCCTGTCACAGGAGCAGGCATTATACTATGATCATCAATATTTTATTAAGATAAGATGTATTGAAGAAACAGCATTCTGCTTTAGAAAACAAGCATCGAATAGGGCATTGTTTAGTATGGCATGGCATGGGACAGAAATTCTCTGCTATGATATGCTGTTTTTTTTAAGTAAGTATCCACATGGTATAATTAGTGAAGCTGTCAGTAAAGTAGTTGATCAGTGATGAGTTTTAAGTAAAATCATTTTGCATATGTTACCACATAAATGTTGGCAATGATTTTAATTTGAGATACTGGCAGAGCTAAATTGTTGAGTAGCAATAGCAATAGCAATAGCACTTAGACTTATATACTGCTTTACAGTGCTTTACAGCCCTCTCTAAGCGGTTCACAGAGTCAGCATATTGCCCCCAACAATCTGGGTCCTCATTTTACCCACCTCGGAAGGATGGAAGGCTGAGTCAACCTTGAGCCGGTGAGATTTGAACTGCCGAACTGCAGCTAGCAGTCAGCTGAAGTAGCCTGCAGTGCTGCACTCTAACCACTGCGCCACCTCAGCTCTTTTTACACCTATAATAGTACACCTATAATACACCTATAATAAAGATAAGCAATTCATCATTAACTTAATACAGGTAGTCCTTGACTTTCAACAGTTCATTTAGTGACCGTTCGAAGTTACGACGACACTGAAAAAAGTGACATGACCATTTTCCACACTTACGACCGTTGCAACACCCCCATGATCACATGATCAAAATTCAGACCCTATTGACTCACATTTATGACCATTGTAGTGTCCTAGGATCATGTGATCACCTTTTGTGACCTTCTGACAATCAAAGTCAATGGGAAAACCAGATTCATTTAACAGTCGTGTTACTAATTTAACAACTGTAGTGATTCACTTAACAACTTAACTTAACAAAGAGCCGAGGTGGCGCAGTGGTTAGAGTGCAGCACTGAAGGCTACTTCAGCTGACTGCTAGCTGCAGTTCAGCGGTTCAAATCTCACCGGCTCAAGGTTGACTCAGCCTTCCATCCTTCCGAGGTGGGTAAAATGAGGAACCAGATTGTTGGGGGCAATATGCTGACTCTGTGAACCTCTTAGAGAGGGCTGTAAAACACTACGAAGCGGTATATAAGTCTAAGTGCTATTGCTATTGCTAACTGTGGCAAGAAAAGTCATAAAATGGAGCAAAATTCACTTAACAAATGTCTCACTTAGCAACAAAAAATTGGGGCTCAATTGTGGTCGTAAGTCGAGGACTACCCGTATTTTTTTCTAAAATTTAATCTTGGAGAAAATGCAGTATATGTTAAACATAATCAAGTGTAGCATACCTTTTAGTAATGAATTCTGTATTAGAGCTACAGCAATATGTTATATAGAAAATTGTATTCAAAAGCTCAGACTAAATGTAGCCTTTGAGAGACAGACTGCAAAACAAACTGATTGATGCAAAACAAACTGATGTCTAACAGAGATATGTAATGAAATTACAACTATGTGTTCAGATGATAGGATCATAAAGCCATTCAAACAGAGAGATAATCCTCGGTTAACGTCCATTCATTCAGAGACCATTCAGAATTACAGTGGCGCTGAATAAATGTCCTTAAAAACTGTCCTCATAGTTCCAGGTGCTATAGCTTACCCACATTTATGACTGCCTTTTGGCTGCCTGCCCACACACTGCCACCAGCTGCTCCTTCACCCAGCCCTGCTCACTTCCATACCCACCACGATGTGCAGCACTACTACACCAACTATGTCTTCTTTTACACTACCTTCTATTGCATCAGTATAGCTAGAGTGCTCTCTTGTGCTGGCCAGGGGTCTATGACTGTTCTCCTCGTCCACTTCGCCGCCCCTGGTTTGCCCCCAGGGTTCCGGCCCCAACCATTTGCCGCTGACTTTTCTCCTTGGCTGAAACGGCCCTAGCTCTTCGCCCCAGCCCCTCCGTCCCAGCCCCTCCCATCCCAGGCCCTTCGTCACAGCCCATTCGCCGAACGGGCCCAAAAGCCCGTTTACCCCGGGCTTTTGGGCGCATAGGACACTTCGCCACCAGCCAATCAGAGGAGCAACAGGAGAAGAATTCCACCCCCTTCTCCATGGGGATGCTAGTCCAGAGGGAGCCTCATTCCTTCCTTTCCATTCCCCCCCACTCTGTGTGTGTGTGTGTTTGCATGAGGATCCATGATAGCAATGGGAGAAGAATTCCACCCCCTTCCCTCTCCAGGCTGCGGGGGAAGAAGGGGGTGCCCCTTCCCTGGCATTGTCTGAAAAGTGAAGGAGGTTCGGGGAAGGGGGACGCCGCGGGAGCCTAAGAGAGTGGGAGAGGAAGACCGAGGAGTGGGAAGGGACACGGGAAGTCCGGAAGCACAGAGTGGCTTCATTCTGCCAGCCGCTGCCGGTGCGAGGTTGCTCCCGGGGACGGCCACCGCCTTGGATGGGGGGGAGTGCTGCAGACCTCGGCCATTCCCTCACTCTGGAAGCGGCATGGGGAGCCTGGGGTGGGGTGTGGTGGGGGAAGAAGGAAGGCTGCTGGCACACTTTCCCTCTGATCTGAGGTGGCAAGCCGGCGCCGACCTTAACTTAGATCCACGGAGCTAAAGTGTGGGAAAGTGTGCCAGCAGCCACCCTTCTTCCCCTACTGCACCCCACCCCAGGCTCCCCATGCCTCTTCCAGAGCGAGGGAATGGCCGAGGTCTGCAGCACCCCCCATCCGAGGCGGTTGCCATTCCTGGGAGCAACCTCGCACCGACAGCGGCCTGCAGAATGAAGCCGCTCTGCATTTCCAGACTTCCCGCGCCCCTTCCCACTCCTCGCTCCTCCTCTCCCACTCTCTTAGGGAAACTGAGGCTCCCGTGGCGTCCCCCTTCCCCGAACCTCCTTCACTTTTCAGACAATGCCAGGGAAGGGGCGCCCCCTTCTTCCTCCGCAGCCTGGAGAGGGAAGGGGGTGGAATTCTTCTCCCATTGCTATTGTGGATCCTCATGCAAACACACACATGCACACAGAGTGGGGGGGATGGAAAGGAAGGAATGAGGCTCCCCCTAGACTCCCACTGAGAAGGGGGTGGAATTCTTCTCCCGTTGCTATCGTGGATCCTCATGCAAACACACACACAGAGGGGGGGGAATGGAAAGGAAGGAATGAGGCTCCCCCAGGACTAGCATCCCCATGGAGAAGGGGGTGGAATTCTTCTCCCATTGCTCCTCTAATTGGCTGGTGGCGAAGTGTTCCGTGCGCCCAAAAGCCCCGGGTGAACGGGCTTTTGGTCCCATTCAGCGAATGGGCTGTAACGAAGGGCCTGGCACAGGAGGGGCTGGGACGGAGGGCTAGGGCGAAGAGCTAGGGCCGTTTCAGCCAAGGAGAAAAGTCAGTGGCAAATGGTTGGGGCGAACCAGGGGTGGCAAAGTGGATGAGGAGAACAGTCCCATTCCGCTGGCCAGAGCCTCTGTTCACAACCATCTCAGGACTGCTGCACCCCACCCAGGGCCTCCATTCTCCTATGTTGAGAGCGGGCAACCAGATGTTTAATGTGGCTTCATTTTTGTTTGCAACCAAAGATTTATAGCTAGCCCTCTTATGTTGCAGGTTCTGGAAGACTTCAGCCACATCTAGGCTAGCACTCTAGGTTAAGTCACATGAAATCAGGTGATTGATATTTCCTCTTGCCAAGTCTAAGAGGTCTGACATTTGATTGCCCTCTCTTGCTTTCACCAAAAAATGGAGGACATCCACAGACTAAGGATTAGCATGATGGGTACTCATCATTATCATCATTAGGTCCTGTGCAGAGCACTTTGGGCAGCAAGTGATTTCCAGAAGTTTCAATCATTCACAGCATCTTCAGCTTCATCCCAAGAGACATAAATAATCTTAAGGTCTCCCTTAAGTGTTTGGCACTAAGTTTTCAACTCCACCTGGGCCGGTTCTGTTTTGAGGTAACCCAGCCAGTCCCAACTCCGGATAAAGTAAGGAGGGTTGAACATAGGGTTAGCACCCCTACCTCGTAAAACTAAAAGAAATTGCTAAAGAAACACAAGCAAACTGAAAGTCCATGATAGGTACTGACTCTTTGGTAATTCCACTGACTGTCAGTAAGATGGTCAGTGCCTTGCTGCAATGTCAGGTCAAGTGACTATTTAGGTGGACCAGAAATTCTAACCTGTGAACCAGCTAGACCTGAAGAGAGTACAGAATCAAAATCAATCACTCTCCAAATAGGGCCCAGACATTATTGTAAACTAGGATCCGGTCAAGCATGAGGTCTCCATCTATTGTACAACAGGGAAAACATTCTGTGCAGGAATATGCTACAGAACTGGTAGCTCAGTCAATCTAAGAAGGGCTCAGTTGACCACTTTAAAGAGAGACTCTATCTGCAGTCCAGACTTAATTCCTTGTAAACTGCTGCTGTCAAAGTTTTTCAATCCAGACAGGTTGTTTTTAAGTCAGTATCTCATAGGACATGAAAGAAAGACAGAAAGAAAGAAAGAACGAAAGAAAGAACGAAAGAAAGAAAGAAAGAAAGAAAGACAGAAAGAAAGAAAGAACGAAAGAAAGAAAGCAAGAAAGAAAGAAAGAAAGAAAGAAAATTCATGACCAAAATTTAGACCAA
>QLTV01001162.1:519496-541494 GCA_003457575.1 Thermophis baileyi | reverse complement strand
GATGCGCGTCTCGCAACCTACCCCACCCTGCCTCACCTGCCACCCCCAAATTGCGCCCCACCATGGGATGCGCGTCCTACCTGGGACTTGTAGCTCCATCGCCTTCCTCGGCGTTGTGTCCAGAGAAGCTCATTGTAAAAGAAAACTTCTCGCGAGTTCGAGAAGTTTGATTGAACTTGCGAGAAGTTTTCTTTTACAATGGGCTTCTCTGGACACAACGCCGAGGAACGTGACGGAGCTACAAGTGTCAGGTAGGACGCGCATCTTGCGGCCCACCATGTCCCACCTGCCAGCAATTAGTCTCTGTGAGACTCGCTACTGCCTCGTGGAGCAGGACTCTGCAAGGCCTGTTGTGCCACCAATGGCACCAATGGCAGCAGGACCCCAGCTGTGCCGGTATGATGAAGTTTGCGGCAGTCCTGCAGTTCGTGCATGCAACGGCACAACAAGCCTTGCTGAATCCTGCTCCACGAGGCGGTGGCGGCAGGGAGGGGAGGCAGCGGTGATGGGACATCCAGTCCCACGCTCGCCGCCTACTGCACCCCCAAAATAATAAGCCCCCCCCCGATAATAAGGCCAAGGCCATATTTCGGGGTTCAAAAAAATATAAGCCCCTGTCTTATTTTCAGGGAAACATGGTACTTACAGAAGGAAGATGACTGTCCTGCAAGTCTTCAACACCACCAACTGACCACCTTGCTCCAATGACCTGCACAAAGAAGAGACACAGAAAGGAAGACTTTAATTGCATGCACTTACACCTTACATAAGAATAACACAATCAAAGAGATACACTCAAGTACTTACTTGTGTTATTGCTTTGGTGGTTCAAGATGTTTCCACATCGCTATTTCGTTTGGGGCCTCCTCAGGTGCAGTTGTCTTACTCTTCACTCGTGGATCATCAGCCCCATGATGTTCTTTGAGCCAGTTTCTGACTGTAGGAAGTGGGTCCAATTTTTCCAGAGGCATGCCAATGATGCTTATTGTCATCAAATTGCTGATGTTTTGAATAGTTAGGCGGGTTCTTTGTTCTGAACATATGAGGTTCATTTTTGAGAACCCCCTTTCCGCCTCTGCTGAACTAACAACAATTGTCCTGATAATGTCTCTAGATTTTTTGACAGTGTCAGGAATTTTATAGTTCTGTGGATTTTTGAGTACATTTTCCAAAAAACCTCTGTAGTCATTCAAATCAATTTCATAATTAAATATTTTGCCAAATTCAAGCAATCCTTCCTCTGCTTCTGCCCAGGGAACGACTACATCTGCAATGTTCCAGCAATCCGGCTCCAAATATGTGAGATATTGTAATTTGTTTGCGTCTCGCAATTGGCTATCTGTTTTTAGGTGTTCGCAATCCATCAGCCTTTTCTTCAAATTGGTGATGATGCTTTCCAGAGGTTTTTCACGAGGAAGTGCAACAAATTGTTGATTGTTAACAAATTTTATATTTTGGAAGGTTTCTTATATTTTTGAAGGCTTCTGAAGTTATCATTCCGTCAACCTTTTTTTCATATGGGCCCTTTCCCCGTCCAAGCATTTCAAATGCTTCAAACTCACAATACTAATTTTTCGGCCTTGATGATGTCTGTGTTTCTCCCTTGCAGGGCATTTGACAGAAGAGAAATCTCATTTAGAATGTCAATCATGAGGGCCAAATCAGTCAAAAAATTTAAATTTTGAAGATGGGCAGACATGCCTGGGTATTTTTCATTGCCCAGAAAAAACTGATGTAGTGCTGGATAAGCACGCCACACAGCTATGGTTGACCTTAAACTACAGGCAGCCCATCTTGGTCCCAAAACTCTGCCAATCTTCACAATTTGAATGCCCGGTTGTTCAGAGATTTGGAAAAGCTCTGCCTGGCTCTTGCAGGATTTATGGAAAGTGGTGTGTATCTTGTGAAGGAATATTTTGAAGTGGTTCAGTTGTTTGATGTCCTTTATGGAGTCATCCAGCACAAGTTGGAGGCGATGGTTCAAGCAGTGCCAGATTATAATGTTTGGGAACTCTTTAGCTATTCTGGTGCTGACTCCAGATTTTCTCCCAAGCATAACGCTGGCACCATTGGAGCAGAATGCTATTAAATGCTTTCGCAGATATTCCATGGTAAACCCAACTTTATGTAAGCTTCCCATCACTGAAGAACATATGGTCTCCGCATCTTGTTTGTCCAATTCCACCAGCTCAATGAAAATGGTTGTTGGGCATTCTGAATCTTCAACTTTTAGAAAAACTATCACGACTGCTTTCATTGATAGCGTTGACGCTTCGTCAATTATTAAGCACACTTTCAGATTCTTTGCAATAATGCTTTTAAACATAGTGGTTTTAATGTCTTTTGCAATAAAATCAACAATTTTCACAGCGGATCTCCGTGAATGCAAGCCTACTCCCACATCTACTCCAATTCTAGTTAGGAAATTTACCTGTGCTTCAATGTCTGAGAATGATTTACATTTTTGTGCCAGAAAGTAAACTGTATAAAATAATGTTTTAGTACTAGGTTCATGTTTTTCATTTGCCTTCTCCATTGCTTTTTTAATAGCATCCTGCTCCCGTTGTTTAACGCTCTCTCTGCAAAGGGCATGTGATTTTGATTTAAAATGTTCATTCATTTTTTTCCTGAGAGATGCTTGCTGCACCTCCTTATTTGTCCCTCCTGCCATGACCTGGAAATTTTTCCATTCTCTGGAAACATGAACACCTTTCTCTAATTTTCTCTAATGAGCACTCGTATTTCTCACAGTACACACAACCTAACTTTTTGTCTGACACTGTCAGCCCATCATACTTCTCCTGGAAGTTTCTATATTGCTGCAAACTCCAGAAGTCAGGAAGTTTTGGAAGACTTTCAGTTGAGGAGATGGATTTGCTGCTTTCTCCCACTTCAAGTGGTGGAAGCAGTGTTGCTGGTGGTACTGGTGTTGCTGGTGTTGCTGGTGTTGCTGGTGGTGCTGGTGTTGCTGGTGGTGCTGGTGGTGCTGGTGACTGTTTTGGATCATCTGATTGTGCCTGTCTCGGTTTCTTCGTGTAGAAATCGGTCAAACACTGTTGCCTCTTCTTCATCCTGTTAAATAACACTAACTGCAAAAGAAATAAAATAATATTGTGGTTTGGACTCGATTGTGTTTGTAAACTGAGGACTACAGGTAACAGAAGGGATCTCTGTTTTCACCCAACAATGTGCAGTCTTTTCAGGAAGAATGTCCCTCAACAAACAGGAAAGATATAGTTTTTCATCTAAGAAGTTAGATCAAGAAGAATGAATGTCATAGGTATATTCACAGAGCAATGCAGATTTCTTTTTCTGAAATTTATTCCTCAGTTCAAAAAACAGGAATTAGATTCAGTACTCAGGTCAGTCCAAGTAGCTATTCAAGAGTTAGTGGTGTCATGGTTAGAAGTAATGGTAAAGCAAGATATGGATTTAAAACCAGAAATATTTTGTTGGGTATTTCAAAGGGAATACAATGTATATTTAATTTTACACATGTTAACAGCTGCTGGAACTGTGTTTGTACTACAGTGGAAAAACAAAGATATGAAAATGAATAAAGAAAATATTACAATGTGCAGAAATGAATAAATTGACAATTAAAATCAAGGAGAAGGCTTCAAATACTTTTTAACGTGGGATTTGTTTTATCAATGGCTAACTAACAGAACAGAAGTTAGAAATCTAAAAGTATGAAAGAAAACACCAATTATGGTGTAAGGAAAGGTCACTAAAATGTATAAGCAAATATTATTGGTATTTGATCATTATTAATGTGTAGATAACTGCGGGACATTACACACACACACCCAAACTATAACAGCACCAGGGAAACACCAAAAGAATAACAACAGTTTTCCCCCAAAACACCAGTTGTTTCCCTAGGGACTGGAAAGACAAAGCCACTGGAATAAAAACCATCAAGGCATTGTGGAAAGTATTAGCATAAAGGACAGTGCCAGAAACCTCATAGAACCAGAAACCACAAAAAACAGTGCCAAGAAACTCAAGCTAGCCCTTCCCCCTTTAAGAAAACCTCAGGGAAAAGCATCAGCTAAATTCTTAAGTACACCCATTAAGACAAGGGGAATTAGAAAGCTAGAAATAGCTGGCCTGGAACTCCCCTTTTCCTGTTTCTTGGCAGAACTAACCCCCAGGATAGGAAAGACAAAAGACCTGGGACCAAGATTAACCTAGGAATACAGGAAAACAAAAGCAGGGCAATCAGAAACCCATCAAGCTGCAGGAGCTCACAAAGCCACACACAGATGAACATATGAAAGGAGCCATGGAGTCACTTAAAAGGTGATTGCTGCAAGAAGCAATTACCTCAAAAACCAGTTATAACACAGAAACACACAAAATTGTAGAAATGGTGGTAGTGTCTCCTGCTTGAGGAAGGGGTCGGACTAGATGACCTACAACAACTTCCAGCTATGCTGGCTGGAGAATTCTTGAAGTTGAAGTCCACAAGTCTTAAAGTTGCCAAGTTTGGGGACCCCTGCTTTGCACTAACTACCAGGAGATGCTAAGGTGCATCCCTGCAGTTGTTAAGTGACACAGTTGTAAGTCAAGGACCAACCTGCACTTAAAAACAGGATACTCCATTACAAATAAAACATTTCCTAAAAACAACGAAATGCCCTGAAAAAAATTAACAATAAAATATCCTTTTAAAAAAACCATTAAAAGCATAAAGAAAAAAAAAACCAGCCACTTACCAGCAGGCAAAATCAGCCGCTCTCCGATGAGATGGATGCAGGTATGATGCAGCAGGCGATCAGATGCTCCAGAGTCTGGCTGAAGGTAAGCTGGACAGGAGGCACACAGGGACAACCCAGCTAGCTAGGATCACCTGGCATGGAGCCAAGGCAGCTTAGCCAGCCAGGTGAGGCCGGGGACTGGGAGGAGTGGCAAGAAAGGCCTCAGCTGAGCACCGCTGGAGTTCCCGGTCTACTCGAGGCCAGGGACTGGGGGGGTGGCAACGAAGGCCTCAGCCATTCCCAGGGCTCGAGTAAACCGTGAAATGTGGTGCTGCCCCCTCCCACCATTGCGCCCCCCGCTTAGACTTCCTTCGAGTGCCGCTGCGCTTCCCGGTCTACGCGAGCCCGGGGAATGGCAGCAACAAAGGCCTCAGCCATTCCCAGGGCTCGAGTAGATCGCGAAACACAGTGCCGCCCCCTCCCGCCATTGCGCGCCCCACTTAGACTTCCTCTGAGCGCTGCTGCACTTCCCGGTCTACGCGAGCCTGGAGAATGGCAGCAACGAAGGCCTCAGCCATTCCCGCGGTTCGAGTAGATCGCGAAATGTGGCGCCACCCCCTCCCACCATTGCGTGCCCCGCTTGGACTTCCTCCAAGCGCCGCTGCGCTTCCTGGTCTATGTGAGCCCGGGGAATGGCGGCAACGAAGGCCTCAGCCATTCCTGGGGCTCGAGTAGACCACAAAATGTGGCACCACTCCCTCCCGCCATTGCGCACCCCGCTTAGACTTCCTCTGAGCGCCGCTGGGCTTCCCGGTCTACGCGAGCCCGGGGAATGGCAGCAACAAAGGCCTCAGCCATTCCCGGGGCTCGAGTAGACTGAGAAGCCCAGCACCACTCTCGGTAGTTTCTTCCCGCCCCCTACCATCCGCGCCCGCAGCAGTAGGCTAACTTACCTTTAGGCAGCTGCAGGAGGAGGCAGCAGTAACTCAGGAAGGTAACTAAGTCAGGAAGTAATGATGCAAGGGCAAGAGGCCAGACCATGTGGTGACCGCAGTCTATATTGGGCTCTCAGAGGTGGGGCGATTGGCGAGCCAGCGAATCAGTGAGCGGCAGGCGGGTAGGCAGGTGGAGCAAGCATGGTGCGGACAGGCGGAGTGAG
Source organism: Thermophis baileyi (assembly GCA_003457575.1). Lineage (NCBI taxonomy): Eukaryota > Metazoa > Chordata > Lepidosauria > Squamata > Dipsadidae > Thermophis > Thermophis baileyi. The sequence goes on along the minus strand of QLTV01001162.1, from coordinate 535,632 downwards.
CGCACAAGCGACCGGCGGGTAGGGAGGCAGTGCATGCACAGTGCCAGAAACTCAGCTTCTGCGCATGCGCAAAAGAAAAAAAATTCAAAATATTCAAAAAAATTTTTAAAAAATATTCAAAAAAAAAGATGGCGGCGCCCACGGACCGGCACCAACCAATCCAGTTCAGTGACGTCATCGTGACGTCACCAGTGGCCCGCTACCGGTTCGAGTGAACCAGTCCGAACCAGGAGGAACCCACTCCTGGATTGTTTGTATAGCCCTCACCAGAATTTTACTTTTTTGCTGCTTGCTGTTTCCCTCTTCACCTTTTATCTGTTTCTTTTTTGGGAAGCATTTCCCCCTTTTCCTCTCTACTCTTTCTGTAACACTGTAAATCTCAGTGAAATTGTCTAACTGGTTTTCATTTCTATCTTCTTTTTGCTCATTATTCACTTCTTGATTCTCATTTGTATTCTCTTTTACCAATTCCTCCTCTATTTCCTGTTGTGTGTGCTTCATTGGTTTTTCTGGCTCTATAATATCTTTTAATATTACATGTGCATTTTTTAACATCTCAAGCAGTTCTTCATACATCCAACACTCCATTTTCAATTTACCAATTTTTCTTTATGTCAATTTTAAATTTCCAGTCCCAATTTTAGTCCCAAATAAATCAAAAGTCTTATATCTTCCACATACACAGAAAAACAAATCCGACAATAAAACGGAACCAGGCACTCCTTAAAATTCTCACAATAGTCAACTTATCTTGCTTCTAGTCAAGGTCAGCCTTTGTCTGTATTTTGTTTCTCACTTCCACTGAATGTTGTAATCACTTTCCTCCAGTAGATGGCTCTCTCAGATCTCTGTACTATTTATTCGTTTTCTTTTCAAGAATACCAAAAAGCTTTAAATCCATTCAAATGGGGAAAAAGAATTCTTTTTCTTCTTCAAATCTTTCTCTTTTATTCTTTTAAGAACTTCTTTAATTCCATTTCTAATCAACAAAAAATATTTCTTGGGCTTTCACCGTTTCACTTCCACTTTTCTTTTCTTCCTTTGTTCCAAATCTCATGTAGCCACTAATTTAATATTTAAAGTTTGTTTAGAATCCAAATTTTAAGGTTTTTTTTTACTCACAAACTGGCCAATCTCTCTCCGGTTCCAACACTTCATCCAAACACCGCTCCTACTCAAAATCTTAGTCCGGTTGCCCCAGCTCCAGAGCGGTTATTGAAAGATGGCCGCCACCCCCACCGCCAGTTTGAAGAGCTTGTTTCTGACCTGCCGAGGAGCTTGCCTTGTTCCCCGTGATCTCCGAAACGCCTCTTCTTATTCACCATCCCTTCAGGACGGCTCCGGTCTGAAGACCCCCCGACAGCAGTTTGTCTGGCTGGGTTTTCGCGAAGCTCTTCAGAGCTCCGCTATTTTCCCAGCCAGTCTTGACACGATGCTTCCGGTTTCTCCAGTCTTGATCTTTAATCACTTCAAATAATGTCCTAGAATTTGATTTTTCTTTTTTCATTATCCCTTGTCATGAAGTCTTTCAGTACTTAACAGCTCTCTTTTATAGATCTGATATGGGAAAATTATCCATATCATTGTCATGGTTAGTTGGTTGGTTGTTATGTCCCTTCTAATTAAAATGTCAGCCATTTTCATTTACATACTTAATATTTCAAATTTTTGCAAATCATTCTTGTAACCTATTGTTTTTAAATCCACATTCAGATCTATTTTGATCTTATCCAATAGATTTTGTTTCTTTTCTATAACACCATTCATAGTCCATTGTTCACATATATCTTTCAGTACATTCAATGTTAAGGTATTTTTCTTCATTCTGTGTTAACAAGTCAAATATGTGTTCTCCTTTAATGTAACCTTTACTTCCTTTTAGCTCCCCCTAGTGTACAATCTTCAAAGTCTCATCCTATCATGTTCCCCCCCCTCCAGAATTCAAAATAGGAATTGTTTTCCTACAGGAAGGATTTATTCAATTAATTTCAAAATCCCATTTCAAGTCCATCTAAATCCTTAGTCCATTTATAGCTTCCCAAAAATAACATTCTAATCATCCTTTTACCATTTATTCTCCAAAATTACTAAGTCCTTAAAGTTGCACTTAAAATGTCTTTTGCTAAAGTTTGAATGGAACTCTCCCAGGGAATGCCATCAAACTTGCTGTTCCAAATATGATTACGAAATGAGGGTCAGCCAAGCTTCATGTCCTCATAGGCTACATTGTGATTATAGGCATAGTTTGAATCCCTCAACTTGACGCTCCACTCACCAGCCAATTAGAAAACTCAGTTTCTATGGTTTATTCATGAGTAGCAGCTGTCCAGAATACATATAGGTGATCCCACAATCTCTCCTTTCTCCAGAGAGATTTTACCAGCTAAGATCCATCATCTGGTTGCCAATTTTAGCTACAGTGCTGCCCCCACTCCTTTAGGGACATCTAGCTCACCATGTCCTCACCGGAACTTGGTTGTAACTTAATCATTTTTGTCCCACAGTAGAAAATCTAAGTTTTTAATGATGCCAACTTACTGTAACATCTTTCAGCTTCTGCTGCAGTCACTAGCAATGTGCAAATGATCCATAGGGCTATGCACACTTCATGAAAAAAAAATAGTTGAAGTTGTTTTTAGTAAATTTCATTGAATTATAAACCAATTCATGTTCTTTCTCCAAATTAAATTTGAAAACATTTTTCCAGATGCAAAGATTTCACAAAGGAAATTCTCAGAAAGACCAAATAGACATTTAGCAGCTTCTCCCAGTTCTTCAAACACCAGTGTCACCTTGTATAACTGAAAGGAATGTCATGAGCTTGAATGTCATTAATTGCTTGAATCTAATATTATCTCACAGATAACATTACCCAAATTACACTGAAAACATTCCTTCTGAATAAAACTTTTCAATCTCTGTCAGACTATAGAACATGTTTTCTTAGAAGTAACATAATAAATCTTTTTTACTGCTTACTTCTCTTTGACATTTGTCATAAAATTTGCATGTCTTCTTCTACAAGATAGGTTTTCTATAAAATTTTGGATCACTAGTTTCTACATTGTGTTATTTTTTTAATAATATCAGTTAATAATATCTGCAGAAACACCTGTCACTCAGGGCTGCTCATGTCAAATCCATTTTTTCATGAAAGAATCTTATACCAGAAGTTAGCCAACAAAAGGCATGAAAATGAACTGAAGAACTTTTATAGTGCTTCTAGCTGTGAATGAGCTTTGTGTGTCAAGTTTAATTGAAAATCACATCCCAAGGCTTCCAGAATACATGGAAGATGTTCTCTGTCTGGGCAGATAGCATTCATATGTATTCCAGCACATTTTAACTGAGAATGGAAGTAGCTGTGGGGTGGGGGGTGGAGGGGGAGAGATGGTCCTCTTATTATTCTACATTTCATGTGGCTAACAGAAAGTAGTGCTATATGAAAACAAAAAAAATCAACATTTCAGAACATCCTGTTGCATTATTAACATCTACAAGATTTAGTGAATGGAAGCACAAAAGAAAACCTGCAAGGTCATTTTTTGGACATAACACAGGTTTAAAAAAAATTTCTAAGTTATTACAGCCATTATCAATTGTGATCTCTGAAGTCATAAAGAGGGGGTAACATTGTGATTCTACAAAGCAGGAATGAACACTGAGAGCACTGAGTAAAGAACATTTCTTTGTGGCTGTTCCTTGGATGTGGTTCATTGTCGTCGTCCTCCTCTCTCCATATGTTTCATTGAGGAATCCAGGACTCTTAGTTCTTGAAAGAACTTGTCACACAGGAAAGTACAAATTCCTTTGTCTCTCAACCTACAAGTCTGTGGATTAATTGCACAGACATATTCTATTTAAAGTATCATAATCAGATAAGAGCAGACTACAAACCAGGAGACAGTGAGTTCTAGTCCTGCCTTAGGCATGAAAGCCAGCTGGGTGACTGGGCCTGTCATTCTCTCTCAGCCCACCCCACCCCCAGGGTTGTTGCGGGAAAAATAGAAGGAGAAAGGAGTACTAGATATGTTCAACACCTTGAGTTATTTATAAAAATAATAGGAAGGATAAACTAAATAAATAAATACAAAATAAATAAAATCAGTTGAGCATCTCCATTAGTTAAGAAAGAAAACAGAAAATGGCAGGCCTCCCACTAAAAGAAAAAACTAATTTATCTGGGAAAAATCACTGGGATGATGTTTTCCACTATAGAGAAACAATAGTCTTGTAGTAGCAGCCTTTTCAATCTTATGTTATCTGAATAAAGTTCTTTTGCCTGAACGCTATCATAATTTTAGTTTCCTAAATTCTGTCTCAAGGATGCTGTACAGTCTGTTACCAGAATATACAATTCAGCTCTAAAAGAAATACCATCCATTTTATCTTATAAATAGCTACAAAAAATATAAATCTTTGACAGTATAAACAGTAGTGTAATCATTAACAGAAAAAGAATAATTTATTTTCAGGGACATAAATTAATTTATCTACTGTGATAAGAGAAGGACAGATATTTGCCGTAACTAATTCACTATTCACACCAGCAGTTCCTATTTGGTCATAGTAATTGCAATAATAAAACATCACACTATAAATGGAAGAATATCATATTTTTTTAAAAAAACAAATCGTATACGCAGAAGACAGAAGTCTTATTAAGGATGAGAGGATGTAATGTATCATTTGAACTGATAAGATTTAGAATTCATTCTATCATTTGTTTTTTATACATGCTTGAGAATGTCTATAACTTTAAAAATATACTTAAGGATTTGAAATACTTTAAAACTTCCCAGGTACATTAGTTCAATAACCCAAAAGAATAAATAGTCAGCAATAAATATAATGAAATCAAGGTGTTGTTTTTTTTAAAGTTGACTTCAAATCAAAGTTGTTATTTTCTTGGCAGCAGTGTGAGAGTGAACTCCCAATCTAGTCTACATTTATTATTGATTTCAGGTAGGTGTTTAGTAGCACTCATAATTATCTTTAGCTTTCCCATCTATTACCTTTTAAGTTTTCCTTCATATAGTTATAAATTGATAATTATTCATGAGAAGACATGAATAGACCAGTTTTATCTAGTAGTTAAGGCACCAGGCTAGAAACTGGGGACAGTGAGTTCTAGTCCCAAAGTGATGCACTACAGTAATCCAGCAGGTTTCCAGGAAGAAGGGAGCATATTCCAAGTAGGGTGTGAGGCCAAAAAAAGCACAGTCCAGAGCTGGATCATGGGAAGAAGAAGAGATTGAGGATAAACACTCCCTAGAATCTCCCAGAGTATATCCATTAGATTAGAGTAGTATGTCAACTCTGAAGCGAACCTGGCTGAAGCCATCTTTTCCTGCCTCATAGTTGCCACAAACTTTGAAAGGGGGAAGGGAGGGGGGAAGTAGATAGACCGGCTACCAGTCAAAACAAAAAGTTTTCTTGTGGGAACCAAGGTCATTCCAACAGGTGGCAAGTGAAGGAGGAGAGGAGTGACCAAGCAGCCTCCCAGCTACTTTCATTGGACAATGTGACCAGTGACATCTGGGGACAGAAATATTTGCTCTTTTAATTAGGGGAAAACCGTGGGAACTTTTAGAGTTGGTTTTCACTAGCTGTGCTGATATGCTGTATCCAATAAACATGTTCTTTGAGGAATCTACCTGCCTCAGAGCTCTGCTTTTGGCAGATGTGTTACTCGGAACTCTCCTAATTTTCCACACCAACCGGAGCTGCTCTCTGGGGTCCTGAGCCCCGGCTGCTCACCCGATCTTTTGAGGGAGCAGAGAAGACTCAGGGAAGGCCATGGAGATGGAGAAAAAGGGAGAAGGAGTTACTGGTGCCCCCACTGAAAGTCTGCAGATGGCGGCAATGTTGGCGGAGGTCGCCCTCCCAGCGGCGACCCGGCCGAAGGTCCAGATGGAGGTGCCGGCCACCGGATACTTGTAATGGGCTGGAAAGGACTTCAGGCACCAGCGCTCCATCCAGGGGCTTGGAATGGAGTTCCCACTGACATCCACGTGGGAATCGGTCACCTTCACCCACACTGGAGGGTGAGGGGACCCCTTGAGCTAGACAAATCCAGGGAATAGAGATACCTGACAGCCTTCCCCGGTCAGACGGTTGAGAACCTGCAGGAGAGGTTCGACTGAATGAGCATTGAGGGGATGGGACAGGCGTGTAGGTTTGAACCACCCGGAGTGATCCTGAGTCGATCCACCCTGATGTTCCCACCCTGCCACAGTCCAATTCCAGCTGCAGTGGCTCGGTCAGCTAGCCCTCCCCTGGTGCTATTGGCACAGTCAAGCCCGGCCCACAACAAAGCCTGCCTTGCTACCGTTGGGTGGCGAACCCGCCCAGCCACCTGCACAACTCTCTGGGGTGGCAGGTCCACCACTATGGGTCCAGGGGCATTGGCCTCTGGACCCAGTGCCACCACAACCTCCTCCTCCTCCTCCTTGCCCAGCTGCCCCTCCCCCAATGAAAGCCACCTTTGACAGGGACCTGGAGAAGCTTTCATTCTTCCTGAACCAGGTGTGGGCTCATATGGATGACCATGCGGCAGACTACCCCAGTGACCAAGCAATGGTCCATACAGTGACTGTGAATTTGGAGGGGGAGGCAGTGGAATGGGTGACCCAGCTCCATGACGAGGATGTGCCAGAGCTTGGGAACATTGTCATCTTCCTAAAAGAACTGAGAGCTATGTTCGAAGATGACTCCCAGGCCTTTCAAGCCGAAGCAGAAATCCCTGAGATTAAGCAGAGGGTCCAGCCCACCAAGGAGTACATCTGAGAGTTCTGGAGAGTGGTTGGGAAGCTGCAACATGGCCGGAGAAGCTACTGGTCCACTTCTTTAAGGAGGGCCTGGACTGTGAGCTGTTGCATGCATGCATTTACCGAAGGGTCCTCGACTGGATCAATGAATGGTATTGGATGGCAGTGGCAATGGACCTTGAGCTCAAGTGGTACAAAAAACACGGAGCCACAGAGCAAAAGCCAAAGGCCCAACCAGAAAGCACCAGCTTGGGAGGTGATCGACCCCCTCTAGTGGAGCCTCGGGACCTCCTATTAAGTGTAAAGAAGCCCCAATGAAAGGCGAGAGAGATACTAGAAACAGAATACAAAAACAGTTGTATCATGGGAGATTTTAATACAATAGTTGACACAAAAATGGATTATAAAAGTAGTAAAACAAATATAAAAACAAGAAGGACCTTACCCAAAACTTTTACTAAAATGATAGAAGAACTATCGATACAAGACACTTGGAGAGAAATGAATCCAGGAAATAAGCAGTATACATTCTATTCTAATGTGCATCAATCTTGGTCCAGAATAGACATGATTGGGATGACTCCGGAATTGAGTGGGAACGTGCAAGAGATAGAAATAGAAACAAATTTATGGGCCGACCACAATCCAGTCAAAATTAGTTGGAAGGGACAAAAGAGGAAAGTAAGATGGACTTTAAATCAATCTTTAAAATCAATCTTTTAAATTCTTGATTTAAGAATTTTAAATTTAAAGAATTTATACGGATGATGGAAAGAGAAATGGGATTCTTCTTTAAAGAAAATAGAAAAGAAGAGACCTCATTACAGAATGTGTGGGATACAGCAAAAGCATTTATTAGAGGATTAGCTATAACCTATTTAGCGAAGAAAAATAAGGAAAAGAAACAGTATCAAAAGACTTTGAAAGAAGAATATAAAGGACTTGAAATAGAGTTACAAAAGGAACCACACAAGATAGGCTTAAGAAACCAAATGGAGCTGATCAAACATAAGCTAAATATTATGGAAAAAGATAAATTGGCACAACAAATAAAATGAACAAAGCAAAACTTTTTCAAAAATACTAATAAACCTGGAAGATTTTTAGCCTACAGATTGAAGAAAAAGAGAAGAAATGGATAAGTAAATTGCAGGACGAGGAAGGTATATTACATTGTCAAATGGAAAAGAAAAAGGATATAATACATGATTTCTATAAGAAGCTATATGATTATGAAAAAATACCAGAAGAAAAAATAACACAATACTTGGAAAAAGCTAACTTACTAAAAATTCCAGAAATGGTGAAGAACATGTTGAACGAAAGAATATCAATGGCAGAACTAACAGAAGCAATTAAAAGACAAAAAAATAATAAAATTCCAGGACCAGATGGCTTACCAGTAGAAATTTATAAAGAACTGCAAGATACCCTGAGCTTTTCAATGTTAGAGGTGTATAATGAAGTCCTATTAGAAGCCAAAATACCGGACATGTGGATACTTTGATCCCAAAAGAAGATTCAGATATAACACAAATAAAAAACTACAGACCAATTTCGCTATTAAATGCAGATTACAAACTTTTCACATCAATAATTGCTGAAAGATTAAAAAGATTTCTAATTGAGTTTATACATTCTGATCAAAAGGGGTTTTTACCCAAGAGACAAATTAGAAATAATGTTAGAATAATTCTGGATACATTAGAGTATTATGAAATACATAATGAAAAACAATTAGCACTAATTTTTTTGGATGCTCAGAAAGCGTTTGATAACATAAATTGGCAATTTATGCTGCAACAATTAAAATGTATGGACTTTGGTGAAAAAATTACAAATATGATAAAGGCAATTTACACACAACAGAGAGCTAAAGTGATGGTGAATGGAGATGTGACAGAAAGCTTCAATATAAAAAAAGGAACGAGACAAGGCTGTCCTCTATCTCCACTACTATTTATTTTAACTCTAGAAGTCTTAACCAGAAACATTAGACAAGACCCAGAAATAAAAGGAATGGAAATTAAAAAGGAAAAATATAAATTACAAGCATTTGCTGATGATTTAGTCTTTATATTAGAAGAACCATTAGAAACTGGTCCCAAACTGATAAGGAAAATTGAGGAATATGGAGAGGTGGCAGGGATGAAAATAAACAAAGAAAAAACCAAAGTAATAGTCAAAAGTCTTACGGACAAAAAAAAGGAATTGACAGAGAAAATTGGTTTGCAAATAGTAAAGAAGGTTAAATACTTAGGCATCTATCTAACAGCAAGGTGTGTGACAATCAAAGAAGACAACTATATAAAACTAATACAACAAATTAAGTTGGATCTGGAAAGGTGGAAGAACTTACAATTATGTATGATAGGGAGAATAGCCTCTGTAAAAATGAATATACTACCAAAATTACTTTTTCTATTCCAAACAATACTGATAAAATTAAAGAAGAAATTTTTTGATGATCTAAATAGAATAATTTTGAAGTACATATGGCAAGGTAAAAACGCGAGAATAAAATTGAAAATTTTGCAAGAATCTAAAAGCAATGGGGGCTTTGGACTTCCAGACTAGGAATTATACTATCAGGCATCAGTTCTTACATGGTTAAAAGAATGGATAAATTTGAAACATAGAAGGCTATTACTATTAGAAGGACATGATCTCCAATTAGGTTGGCATGCTTTCCTTTGGTACAGTAGAAGTACGGTGCATAGATACTTTCGGAGGCACTATGTGAGGAATGTGTTGCTGCATATATGGGAAAAAATTAAATTACAACATTACATGAAAATACCAGTCTGGCTCTCCACAATGGAAGCATTAATATATCCAAACCTTATCAATTTGGAAAAAATTGTATTCTATAAAGATATTCTGAATGAGAACGGTGAACTTAAACCTAGACAACAACTACAGAACCAAGGGGTGGATTTAGCTTGGTGGCCGTATCTTCAGATACAGTACAATCAAGATATGAGAAAGACGTTAAAACCTGGGGTTTAAATAAAGAACCAACAGTACTTGATAAAATTCTAATGGGGACGAATGAAAAATTGATAAAAATATATATATAATTACTTATTGACTTGTAAAATGGAAGAAGAGCAAGTCAAAGAAACAATGATTGTATGGGCAAATTTTTTTTGGTTATAATATAGAATTAGAGAAATGGCAAAAACTTTGGGATAGGAACTAGAAATTGACTATGGCTTCAGCATACAAAGAAAATCTCTACAAAATGTTTTACAGGTGGCATTTACCACCGGCAAGACTGGCAAAAATGTTCAGTAATCTGTCTGCCAAATGCTGGAAATGCAATCAGACCCCAGGTACCTACTATCATATGTGGTGGACGTGTATCAAATCAAGAAAATATTGGGAGAGAATACGTAGCTGGCTGGAAAAGATAATTAAACAGAATATAGAGCTGAAACCAGAAATATGTTTGTTAGGTATAATACCAGAGGGTTATGATAAAGGGACCACATATTTAGTTTTACATATACTGGCAGCAGCAAGGATAATTTTTGCAAAGTACTGGAAAAATGAGAACACTCCGCCAGATGAGGATGTAATTCTAAAAATTTTAGACTGTGCTGAAATGGACAGACTAACTTTAAAAATAAAAGATAAAGAAGACACAGAATATTATTTGATTTGGAATAGATTTTATGAGTGGATTGAGACAAGAGGTAGAAATTAGAGAAAGTAAGACTATGAATGTCTGTAATAAAAATAGAGATGGTATATAACTACAATCATTACAACTAACAAAAATATAAATAAGCCAATGTAAAAAGAAACTTAGTTAAAATCATTTGGTTATATTATTATTATTGTCATTAGTACATGTATTATTATATTATTATTATTGTTATTTGTGTGTTAATATTTATTATTACTTTTTTATCTTCTTTTTTGTAAATGGTATACCCTGACAATACTCTGTATTCAAAAATGTTTATGAATAAAATTATATATATATAAAAAAAGAAAGGCGAGAGAGAAAGGGAAGTTCACCCGCCAGGCCGTTGAGGTCTCTCCTCCCCCAAGCAAGGGAAGGAGAACTCCGGCTCGGGATGCCCAGCAGCCTGCACCCTAAGACAGTGATGATGAGGGTGAGGATGACCCGATGGTAAGTGAAGCCATCCACCCCTTCACCATCCAGTCAAAAATTGTGGTACTAAAGTCTGGGGTCCAGGGGGTTGTGGAAGCCCCAATAGACTCAGGATGCACTCGCTGCCTAATCAGCTTGCAAACTGTCCTGAAGCTAGGGATCTAGGCAAAAACACTGATCTGACCTATAAGGTTCAAGCAAGTCGATGGATCACTGATAGGGGGAGCCCCCATCATTCTCCTCACAGAACCAGTAAGGCTAGAGATGGGCAGGCAGTGGGAGATCATCCGCTTTGTAGTGGCACCAAAAATGACTGAGGCAGTGATCCTGGGACTGTCCTGGCTAGACAAATGGGCCCCCACCATCTGGTGGGAAGGGGGAGAGAGAAGGCTAAGGCTAGGAATAGGCCCTCTCCCCCCTCTTGGTGCTTCCAAAGGAGGAGCTGTCCAGTGGCTGAAGGACACTAAGCGAAGCGAGAAATCAAGAGCTACATCAGAACAACTCCCAGGGACCCCCCAGATTCCCAAGGAATACTGGGACCTAGCAGAAGCAGAGTCCTTCGGGAGTTGGGCGGCATACAAATTTTATAAATAATAATAATAATAAAGTTTTCAGCAAGGCAGAATGCAATACACTGCCCCCCGCTCATTGCCCCACCGACTGCATAATAGAGATTGTGCCAGGGGCAAAACTACCCACACTGAAGCTGTACTCCTTGACTCCTAGGGAAATGAAGAAACCAAGGAAGTACATTGATAAGAACCTGGTCAGGGGATTCATACAGCCAGCGAAATCAAGGGTAACCACGCCAGTGCTGTTCAAAGAGAAAAAATATGGCTCTATGAGGCTATACATGGATTTTAGAGGAATTAACGATGTCTGCGTGGAAAATATGTACTCACTCCCCCTTATAAAAGACATGCTGGCCCACTTGGCAAAGGGGAAAATCTTCATCAAACTAGACCTGCTAGAAGCATATTACCGGGTGAGGATTAAGGAGAGGGACGAGTGAAAAACAGCATTCAATTGCCCATTGGGGAGTTTCCAATTCAAAGTGATGCCGTTCGGCCTCCAGGGGGTCTCTGCCCCTGCTGTATTCATGTAACTGATCAGTGAGGTGCTGCATGAGCACCTGTACAAGGGGGTCCTCATATATTTAGATGACATTCTCATCTTCACTGAAACTATGGAAGAGCACATCAAACTGGTGCACCGGGTGCTCAAGAAACTCCTAGCAGCAAACCTGTATGCCAAACTATCCAAGTGCAAATTCCACAAGACTAGCTTAGGCTATCTAGGATATCTGGTGTCTAGTGAGGGGGTGGAAATGGACCCAAGAAAAGTCAAAGCCATCCTAGACTGGCAACCCCCTCAAACCCCTAAGGAACTCCAAAGCTTCCTGGAGTTTCTTTCTTCTTTTCAACATTTTTGCATCACTATACATTTCTTACACATCCATTTTTTCTCTTACTTCAATTTGCCAATTATACATATAATTCTAATGCTAATTTATATACATAAAGATAACAATGTACACAATTTCAATTATACATTCTTGTGTCCATTCCTTTTTCATTTATTTGTTGCTACTTTTCAACTCTTATATCTTCCTCCTGTACACTTTCCTTACCCTTTGTCCCTCTTCTCTAGCCATTCGTACCATTTCTCCCATACTTCATAATATTCTGTTTCCTCTTTTTCTTGTATTTCTTTTGTGAGTTTGTCCATCTCTGCACATTCCAAAACTTTTCTAATCAAATTTTCTTCCGTTGGTATATTATTATTTATCCAATTTTGTGCATATATTATCCTTGCCGCTGTTATAATATGTATAATTAAATACTGTATTCTTTTCTCATAGGTCTCGGGGAGTATTCCTAATAAAATATTTCAGGCTTCATCTCTATATGCTGTTTGGTTATCTCTTCTAATTGTGTTCTAATTTTACTCCAATACTGTTTTACTTTGGGGCACGTCCACCACATGTGATAAAATGTTCCCTGGTTTTGTTTACACTTCCAACAAGTTGATGGAGTATTAGGGAACATTTTAGCTAATCTCGCTGGTGGAAGGTGCCACCTGTAAAACATTTTGTACATATTTTCCTTGTAAGCTACAGACATTGTCAGTTTATAATTTTTGTTCCCTACTTTCTCCCCTTTATCCAATTCTATATTATAACCAAAATTTTTGATATTTTCCTTAACCATCTCCTCCTCCATTTTATATTTCAATAGGTAATTATAAATTTTTGTTATCAATTTATCCTCTGTGCCTTGAAGAATTTTATCTAATTCATGTGTTTCTTTTTGAAATCCGTATTGTTGTAAATCTGTTTTATATCTGGATTGTATCTGCATGTATGGCCACCAATCAATGTCTTTACCCTGTTCTTTTAATTCTTGTCTTGTTTTCAGTTTCCCTTGACCATTTAATAATTCTTTATATCTCTTTATTTTATCAATATTCAATACATTCGGATATATTAATGCCTCCATTGTTGATAACCATTCTGGAATTTTACTGTAGTGATTCCTTTTTATTTTTTTTTCCATTTTTTTAATAGTGCATCCCTAATTAAGTGTCTCTGGAAATAACTATGTTGTCTGTGTTTTCCATCCCATAGGAAGGCATGCCACCCTACCTGTAAGTCGTGCCCCTCTAATGTTAAGATTCTTTTATTCCTTAATTCAATCCAATCTTTTAACCAAATGAGTGTTGTTGCTTGGTAATATGTCTCCCAATCTGGGAGCCCGAAGCCTCCTCTTGCTCTACTATCTTGCAAAGATTTTAATTTAATTCTCGCTTTCTTCCCTTGCCAAATGTAGTTCGCTATTAATTTATTTAAGTCTTTAAAGAAATTCTTCCCTAATTTTATGGGTATTACTTGGAAAAGAAATAATATTCGTGGTAAAATGTTCATTTTAATCTATGCTATTCTTCCTATAAAGGATAGTTGTAACTTTTTCCAAATTTCCAAATCTTTTTTTATCTGTAATATTAGTTATCTTCTCAAACATTCAAACATTTTGATGACAGCCAAATTCCTAGGTATTTTACTTTTTTGGTCGTTTGAATGCCCATTTTGTCTTCCAATTCCTTTTCTTGCTTTTTAGTGAGGTTTTTCGTTAGTGCCTTTGTTTTTAATTTATTAATGTTTAATCCCGCTAGTCTTCCATATTCTTCTATTTGCTGTATTAATTTGGGTCCTGTCTGTATTGGTTGCTCTATGATAAAGACCAAGTCATCTGCAAACGCTTGGACTTTATACTCTTCTTTTTTTATTTTCAGATCCTTCATTTCATTTTCACCTCTAATTTTGATTAGCAATACCTCTAATGTTAATATAAATAGTAAAGGCGATACAGGACACCCTTGTCTCACTCCCTTTGCTATATTAAATTTTTCAGTAATATCTCCGTTTATTATTATTACTGCCGTTTGTATTGAATATATTTTTTCTACCATCCTTATACATTTCTCTCCAAATTTCATATTTTCCAATTGCAAAGTAATAAATCTCCAATTTAAATTATCAAAGGCTTTTTGGGCATCCAGAAATATTAGTGCGGCTTGTTTGTCCGAATGTGCTTCGTAATATTCTAATATATCTATTATAGTTCTCATATTGTTTTTTATTTGCCTCTTTGGTAAAAATCCATTTTGGTCTGGGTGGATGTACTCATTTATCACTTTTTTGAATCTTTCTGAAATTATTGATGTGAATATTTTATAATCTGCGTTCAATAATGAAATAGGTCTGTAATTTTTAATTTGTTGTTGGTCTGTGTCTTCTTTTGGAATTAGAGTAATAAGGGCTTCCGTCCAAGAGTTAGGTATTCTGGCTTCCATAAGTGCTTCATTAAAAATTTCCAACAATACTTTGTCTAATGGTTCTTGAATTGTCTTGTATAATTCTACCGGGATTCCGTCTGGGCCTGGAGTTTTATTGTTTTTCTGTTTCTTTCTCGCTTCCATTAATTCTGTCATAGTAATTGTCCCATTTAGTGCCTCTCTTTGTGTCTCCTCTAATTTTTCTATATTCATCCTATCTAAATATTGTTTAATGACATCTTCTGGTATGTTTTCTTGGGAATATAAGTTTTGATAAAACTTTTGTGCTATATTTTTTTCTTCTCTTCTATAATGTATCTCTCCCTCCTCATCCTGCAGCTGATGTATTATTCTTTTCTCTTTTTCTTTTTTTAATTTGTATGCTAACCATCACCCCAGTTTGTTTGCATGTTCAAAGAAATTTTGCTTTGCCATTTTAATATTCCGTGCCATCTCAACTTGTGTAGCCAGATTTAACTTATGTCTTACTAAATCTCTTTTTTCTTTAATTTTGTTATTTTGCGGCTCCTTCTGTAAATCTAATTCTAATCTTTTAAGTTCTTCTTGCCAATTCTCTTGCTCTTGTTTTTTTTATTTCTTTTTGCCATATATGCAATTGTGAGCCCTTGTATGTACGCTTTTGTGATGTCCCATAAATTTTGAAGCAAAGTTTCTTCTTTTGTATTTATCCTAAAAAAATGTTCATTCCCTTTTCAATCATTTGTATGTAATCCTTCTCTTTTAATATTTCTTTATTCATCATCCATCTCTTTCTTTTCTTCTGCCCTTTCCATGTCACCCTTAACGGATTGTGGTCCGCCCAAGTGTTTGTCATTATTTCGATGTCTTCTGTTTCTTTTCTGCACTCTGGTGTCATCCATACCATGTCAATCCTTGACCATGATTGGTGTGGATTTGAGTAGAATGTGTATTGTCTCTTTTCTGTATTTATTTCTCTCCATACATCTAATAAACATAGTTCTTGTGACATTTCATGGAATGTGTCTGGGAGAGTCCTTTTCTTTGTCTTATTTTTCTTATTTCTTTTATAATCTTTTTAATATCCATAATTGCATTAAAATCTCCAATTAAACTTATGTTTTCATATTCTAATTCCCTTATTATATGGTGTATCTTTCTATAAAATTCACTTTGATTATCGTTTGGTGCATATATTGAAGCCAATAATATTTTCTTTTGTTCTATTTCTATCTCGATCATTAGAATTCATCCCTCCTCATCTGTGTATATTTGTTTTGATTTCAATCTTTTTTTGATATATACTGCAATTCCTCTTTTTTGTGTGTGTGCTAATGATGATAGGTATAGCTTGCCTAATCTTGGGTATTCTAATAGCTTACTGTCCTGTTTTTTAATGTGTACTTCCTGTAAATTTATAATATCAATTT
>QLTV01001162.1:465370-480103 GCA_003457575.1 Thermophis baileyi | reverse complement strand
TCTCTAATCTATATCTATATCATCTATCTATCTATCTATCTATCTATCTCTCTAATCTATATCTATATCTTATCTATATGTATATCATCTATATCTATATCTATATCTATATCTATATCTATATCTATATCTATATCTATATCTATATCTATATCTATATCTATATCTATATCTATATCTATATCTATATCTATATCTATATCTCTATCTCTATCTCTATCTCTATCTCTATCTCTATCTCTATATCTATATCTATATCTATATCTCTATATCTATATCTATATCTATATCTATATCTATATCTACTGTATATCTATATCTATATCTATATCTATAATCTATATCTATATCTATCTATCTCTATCTCTATCTCTATCATCTCTAGCTCTAGCTCTAGCTCTAGCTCTCTTTCTATTTCTATTTCTAGCTCTAGCTCTAGCTCTAGCTCTAGTTCTCTGAGACAAAGCAGAATGTTACTCACTTTTTAATTTTAAAAAATGTTTTATTTCACATGGCATTTTAAACAGTAGGAAATTAGATCAATTTCAAAGCCTTCCCGGTCTTTGCTTCTGTGTTGCTTGCCAGCCATGTGTTCTGCATCAAACAATTCAAACATCTCTGCTGTATGGGTACGAGCAAATCTTGTGTGTGTGTCACATACACATACACATACACATACATATACATATACATATATATACATACACACACACACAATTATATAATATAATGTTCCAAATGTTGTAAATTTCTTTAAGTAAACATGATTCAAACCAAAGCTTTAGAACCAGATGTAGGATGATATTCATTATCTTAATACATGCAAAAGCTGTATATAAATATTCTGCTCTCCATGATAATAATCACAAGGAGTAGAAGAAAGGACTGCAATTCCTATCAGTCTCCCAAGAAGACTATAAAACTGATTTTTATATGACAGTCTACAAAACTGATGACAAGCTTGCCTGTAGCAAAACTCAAAATTCTGCTACACATTAATTATCTTTGCAGGGTAATTTTATAACTTAGCAATTGTCTATGGGGTGAAGAACACAGTGGCTGTGCTTGTGAGTTGCAGAAGATTCAAAGTAGCCATGCTTCTTTTAATTTCAGAAAGGAGGGATCCAAGTCACTGAGCTTCCAACTGCCAAGGGAAGCAACCAGGGGTGGGCTCTTCTTTTCTTCGCTGCCAGTTCGCTCAGTGCCGCATTGTGCGGGCACGTGGGCGCATGCTTTGCATGCGCTTTGCACATGCACAGTGCTTTTAAAAAGCTTCTGCGCATGCGCAGAAGCAAAAAACAAAATGGCAGCACCTACAGCGCTGCCGAAAGAACCGGTTCGGGGGTGTGGCAGAACCGGTTCGGGGGTGTGGCAGGCCTCACACATTATATGTTTGTTCCCAGGCCGCCAAGCTACTACCAGTTCTATAGAACCGGTCCGAACCAGGAGGAACCCACCTCTGGAAGCAACCTGCTTCCCAACTGCTGGGAGACCTTGTGTAATAGGCAGAGAGAGAGGTGTATATGTGGAGAAATAAGAGTATGTGTGGATACACTTCCAGAATGGGCCATCTGAAAACTTGGTGCAATCCTAGGGATCCCCATTGTTGTCCATATCCCTGTTTCTTATTAATACCAAATGGAAAAGCACCTTCTTTTGTTTAAGTATATTAGCATTCTAAAATCCACATGTTCAACATTATCTTGACAGATTATGTTGAAAGCTTCATGCTGTAGAAATAAGGTATACAAACTTTTCTCCAGGCCATATTTTTATTTTTGCAAGGACAAGTTATAAATTTGCTCACAAAAATGGTAGAATTGCCTAATGACAAACTGGCTGCTATAGCAGCTACTGAAAATCACAAAGCGTCCAGCTCCAGAGGTTGAACTGAGTAGGATGCTCATGAGGACGTTCTCTATTATTCAAATGAGCTCCCAAAGCATACTGATGAACAAACATGATGCAGACTTTAGTGATTTCCTTGTAATACATCAGCTTCCTATCTGTCCATCTACCTATCTACCTGCTTATCATTAAATGTAATCTTTGGAAACTCAGAACAGAAAGCTAGTGAGTTACATTAATGCTTGCAGGCAGCACATTGCCTACTTCTCCACTATACAGTGGGCACCTCATAGGGATCAACAAAACAACTCTAGATTCCATGGAGAATGTGGTGAGTTTCCTGATTTCAGTAAGATCTGCAGCACTTTCAGTGATAGCATTAAGGCTAAATCTAGAGTTTATAAACACAATATTAATTAACTTCCAGAAATATTGAGAAAAAGGGAAAAAATGAGTGAGTTTCATTTCTTCACAAAATATCAGCTGCAGGCAAAATGAAGTGATTGTGTTTATTTGAAATGCTGGTGATTATATGTCTGAGTTTGTTGTAAATATTTTTTACAACTTAAGATTGATGTAATTATTCTCAAAGACTGCAATACAAATGTGAGGCCATTGTAAAAGTGTCAGAGGAGAAAGCAATATGTAAGATATGATACGTAAGAAACAGTGAACTCTCCAAAGAAAATGGTGTAATTAATAGTGTTGAATGTTGTCTTCCAATTTTCCAAAAGTTCCTGAATTTTTTTGTGAAAGATGTTTCTGTTTTTATGCCATGTTTGTTTGCTTGTTTGAAAGAAGGTGCAGGACTTTATTCTTGTGTAAATATTTCTCCATTATTCTCTGGCTTTCCTGCATCTGAATTTGAAAATAGTTGTGTGATGGGGAAGGGATTTTCTGGCAATTTCTTGCTTTGGGGTGTAGTTGAAATATGGAGAGGCAAGGAAGCTTCTAATTGCTATAAATATACCACTGCAGACTGGAGGACAGGAATGTTATAGATAGATAGAGCTAAGACACCTTAACACTGAATTTCCACAGGTATCCAAGTTAGTTTATTTATAGCAAAAACAGAAAAAAATATCTTGTTTATATGATTTGTTTAACAACAGTTTGAAGTCTGAGCACTCCACCATAATGGCTGGGTTCACACACTTAATATCTGGCTTAACCCCAAACCAATCAAAGAAGCTCAGCCTAATATGTGAAGACAATAGCAATACATGGCATTTCAGAAACTAAAATTATTATTATAATGCCTCATGCATGACAATACATTACTGCAATTTTCTTGTTGAAAATAATTCCCAAAGCCATTTTCTATGAATTGGAAATGGAATGCAAAATAAAATTTTAGTGCAGCATTGGCTTAAAATAACAATGGTCTTTTCGTTAGAATTTTCTCTTAAACCTCTTCTTTATCATACTGCATTCACTTGATGAGGTTTCTGCTTTTGTGTTCATTTTTTAAAATTTTCTCTTCTTTTAAACTTTACAATATACAAAATAGTTTCATCATAATTTATACTGAACTGCTATACATAGCTGCCTGAATGTTGTTGATATGGCTCTTGTATTTTGTCAAAAGAATTGTGACATGAAGGAAAGATCTACATCAGGGGTGTCAAACTCGCATCGTCATGTTGTCATCATGTGACGTATTGTGACTTTTTACCCCTTTGCTAAAATGGGGGTGGGCGTGGCCAGCGTGTGACGCATCCGGCCCATGGTGCTACGTGGTTTGACACCCCTGATCTACATTTTCTGCTTGCCCCACCATGAGTATGGGCCAGTCATCATTTCCTGAGGACAGGAACAGTTGTCATCTTCCTCAATCTGCTGCCAAGCCATCACAAATGCACACCTGACTACTGTTTTTCATCCTAAACTATCTTAACCCCTTCAGAGTAGAAAGTCTGAAGTGCTTCCTTACAGCCTGAGACAAACCCTGTTCTAGTTGGCTATGGCATATCCCCTCCCTATCAACAGCTGATCCTGATCTTACAGGATGTGTAGCCAATTCATCCAAGGCTGCTGTGCTCCAAGTTCTTTACTGGTCATGGCTGACTTTTTTATTATGATTATATTCCAGTTGATCCAACAATGGTTTATTAAGTTATTCAGTGCTTTCCCACAGTCTTTAGAAGCTCATAGCTCAATTCAACTCTTACATCTCCCAGTAAGCAGTTTTAGATTCTGCCCAGGTTGGGTGAAGCATCTCCCTCACTTTCTCACCACCTGTTCATAGCACTATTAAGCTTCCTTTCCCTCCTACTCTATAAGTTGCAACATGAATATACTGAAATGAATCTACAGAGGTCAGTGAAAGCTATTTTCTTCTATGAAACTGAACTAACCATTTTTTTCTTGCCACTTTTCTAATGGAGTATAAGAGAGAAAAGCAATCTTTGTTTTGATTAGCATTAGAACTATAATGGGGGCGGGAGGGGCTAATAGCTTTCCACTGTTCCATTGTGGACTTGTAAATAAATGGCTATGGAAGGCAGTGTCCAGGCACAGAAGAAGAGGGTGGGCTCCTGCCTTAGTGCATGATGGCCAATTGCAGCATTTGTCTACCATGAATTTCAGCAAAGCAAGGAAAAATCAGACTACATCAGAAAACAGAAAACACTGGAAAAGATGGACAGAGGTTGTTTTCTCAATAGGCTGCACATGGGTAAAGAATACTTTAATTCCTGTCATTGACTTGTACTAACCCTGGCTTGTACTGATCATGAGTCGACTACCTGGTACTCACCTGGAGCATACTGGTTATGCAGATCATGGAGACCATTTTAATTTTAATTGATCAAAAATTAAATTAAATACATGTAATAAGCCCATTTCCCAGTATTCAATACATTTTCCTGCAAGATTAAATAAATTACTATTCAATAATAACTCCTGAAGACAGTCAGTTAGGTACACGGCCAAAGACACTGGACCTGAATCCAGAAGACAGCAATAGCAATAGCAGTTAGACGTATATACTGCTTTACAGTGCTTTACAGTCCTCTCTAAGCGGTTTACAGAGTCAGCATATTGCCCCCAACAATTTGGGTCCTCATTTTACCCACCTCGGAAGGATGGAAGGCTGAGTCAACCTTGAGCCTGGTGAGATTTGAACTGCCAAATTGCAGGCAGCCGGCAATCAACAGAAGTAACCTGCAGTACTGTTTTCAGCCTCCTCACTCTCTGACTCGGGTGCCAGGTACATGGGCCGATGGTACTGTGCCACAACCACCTCATCGTCCTCCTCGCTCTCTGACTCGGGCGCCAGGTGCACAGGCCGATGGTACCGTGCCACAACCGCCTCATCGTCCTCGGGATCCATGAGCACCGGCACAGGACGCTGGCGGGCCACAACATACTGCATTCTAACCACTGCACCACTGCGGCTCAAGATCAAGAGTTCTAGCACTGCCTTAGGCACAAAACCAGCTGAGTTACCTTGGGCCAGTCATTTTCTCTCAGCCCTAGGAAGAAGGTAAAGGCAAGCCACTTCCAAAAACATTGCCAAGAAAACTTCAGGGACTTTCCAAGAGTCACGACTGAGTTGAAGTTACAAAATCAGCAGCACCACCACAAACCATGAAGTTGTTCTATGGCTACATCCAAACTTCGGAAGGACCACATGCACTCTTTGGTCTTCATGTGGTGCACCATTCTGGGAGATCAGAGCCTTCCTCTCTCTGCTGCTTTCTGAAATGGCTGGGAGAATTGATTTATTATGGTGAACCCCCAACACTACTCTACAAGGTTGGCAAGTAAGAGGAAGAAACACTCTCTCCTTTTGCCACCCAGTGCTAATGAAGCTGATTAATTCAGCAAAAGCTGAAATTGTTAATATACAACAAACTGTTTGTTGTAAAAGAATAATTTTCTGAACAATTTCAAATTAACAAGCAATTGGACATCTTGTTCTTGTTTTTTTAAAACAAAATAGTTTAATTTTGTATTCATTCAACAATCAATGTCTCCAAATTTAGCAAAGCTAACTAATTATCCAGCCAAACTGAGTAATTTCCCCTGAATAGAGTTATTTGTATTAAATAACCCACAAAGCAGCCTTCAATCATGGGTTCCTATTATTTACTTTTACTCAATATAAATACAGTTTTCTGCCTAAATCAGGTGGTAGAGTTAATTATTTCAATTTGGGATTTATGGAGTAAGTGGAATGAGATAAACTCTTGAAATGTAATTATTATTATTATTATTGTAATTATTATCATCATCATCATCATCATCATCATCATCATCATCATCATCATCATCATCATCATCATCATTATATTTTTATTCAGCCAACTCCTGTTGGACTCATGACGGTTTTCAAGCCAACATAAAATAGAGTAAAGTAGAATGTGGCAGATACAGTATAGTTCCGTAATGGCGAACCTATGACACGCGTGCCACAGGTGGCACGGGGAGCCATGTTGCCTGGCACGCCCAGTGTCACCCATTCATCTTCCAGGTTTCTGGCATTAATGCGCACACAACAATCAGCAGCCAGCTTATTGTTGCGCGCGCATGCGCACAGTAACCAGAAGACTAGCTGAAACCGAAAGTTAATTCAGCTCCTCTTACCGGTAGCAGGCGTGCGAAGCTGAACTGTTGGCTGCTCTCTACATAGTGTCAATACATAGTGTCAGGGTATAAGATGCAGGCAGAAACAGAAGTGTGGGTGGAATATTTTGCAGAAAGTCCTGTAGAATAAGAAGCCTAAAATCCTGTGGAACTTCCAGATTCAGATAGGCAGATACTAGCCAATTAACCAGACATTCTGGTAATAGACAAGGACTAGAAGACAACAATGATAATAGATGTAGTGATGCCAAGTGTTAGCTACATAAGGAAAAAATATGAAAAACTGGAGGGGTACCAGGACCTGAGGAAGGAGAGAGAAAAGTAAAGGTCCAGTAGTGGCAGGAACACTCAAGATTCTGATTCCTAAGCTGGAGAGTAGCTTCAGAAGATTCCAGGAATCAACATCAGAGCTCTCTGTCCAGAAGAATGCAATGTTAGAAACAGCTGAGATAGTCAAACTCCCAGGCCTCTGTTAGAGGAGCTGAAATTAAGGAAGATACATACCACTCAGAGGAGTGAGAAGGGATTTTACATATACAATTTCTGTTTCTCTCATTTTCATTATACTTATTCATATAAGAATTTAATACTGCTCCAAGCCATAAAGCCCCTAACTACAGAATGCCATACAAGAACCACTCCACAGTCACAAACAATTTCATTTCTCCATTTTAGGGTAGAGTTGGAAATAATAAATCAAAGATTGGTCACATATGGCCTAAAGAATTTCATACACCTTCCTTCAGATCCCATATAATCAACTGTCAGCAGGCAGTGGAGAAATGACTGTTGTTCCTTTGGTACTACTCATAGCACTGGAAGAATTATTCTAGCACTAGATAGATTATTTCTATCATAGTTGAGGAAGCGAAATGCAATTTGTCTTATACATTTTATAGAGAGAAAGTAATTCTGATGCAACCAGATTCATTGCTTCCCTGCTACTATAGCAATGAGAACAACAATCTCAGTCAAGTTAATTAGGAAGAGATTCCAAAGAAAGACCTTTTGAACACTGTAATGGTAAGTGTAATGCCAGCCTTTCCATTAACTTTTCTGTCTCTGATATAGTGAAGAAGGAGTTGGCGTCTCTGTTCTCACTTGTAGTTTCCTAATTGTATGTAACCTTAAGAGGGAAAATACTGCCAATCCATTTTATCAGTGATGGTTCATGGGATTCCCCCTAATTCTAGATCTGGTTCTGTTTTTCTTTATCTCAGGAATGAGCAGGAGGCTGTAATTCTGTGTTAGTTTTTATATAAAAAGTGGTGCCATCAACATCAAGGCTGGAATATGTTCAGATAGCCAATTCTTATATATGAGAGACTGAGAGGCATTCCAACCTTAACATTTGAAATGATTTAATGTGAACAGTGAATTAAAATCACTTCAGATAATAGTCCAAAAATGACAGGAAGCAACTTTTTAATTACAGATGCTGAAAGACTATAGCACTGTAGACAGGAAGCCTGCTGAGCTGCATAAAAATTGATAATTATGAAAAAGCACAGAATAAACAGAGGAACTCAGCAGCACATATAGAGTTAGAGGTTTCTGTAGGATCTTTGAGGATAGCAGATGTTTTCTCAAGGATAGAAAGAAAACTGAATTAATTGTACTACATGGTTACCAATAATTTTAAAGCTTTAATTTAATGAAAAAAGTTGGCAGTAAAAATAATATCAGACAGACAACACAATCTAGCAATCAATTAAGCCCAACCAATTGAATGTAATTTCATTTTATTATGCTACATCTTAAATATTTGATTATTGCTTAGTTAGAGAAAAGGTTGTGGCTCCAGCAGAAGAGCCTGTTCTTTCCATCAAGAGATCCCAAATGCCATTTTGGTTGGCTAGGAAAAATTACTGCCTCAAATGCTGGAAGAACCACCCAGTACTAGATAGATCATTGGCCAGACAGAGGGTTAGGCAGCTTCCCAACTGTTAGTTAAAATTTAGGTATAAACCTGCTGGGAAATGTTATTGTTATAGCTGCCTGTGCTGAGATTGCAGTTTGTGGTTCAATGCATTGTTGGAGTCCAGTATTATCTTAGTATGTTGTATATGTATAACTCAAGCCATGTGTCAGGTCCCATCATTCCCTATCGGGACACTGCCATTCTGGTGGGAGGGGGGAGACTTGGGGGGGTTCTTTGCATGGGGTTTCATTTGCTTTGCTTTGCTGTACCTTGTGGGAAATAGGGAGGGGGGAAGGAATGTGCTTCGGGTCATATTATGAAGGGGGAGAAGAATGTGCTTTGAGCCATCTGCTTTATCTCACCTCCGGAGAAAGTGAAACTGAAGCGGCTGGGAGTTGACAGTTATCACCTTCTCTGCCCGAGGTTCTCAAAACATCTTTGCACCTTGGGATTGGCTCGATTTTGAACTGGACATTGGGAGGGGCTTTGCTTGTAGTGGTTTAACCTAATGCTTTGAGCAAGAAACTTCAGATACTGCCTACATTTCCATTGATATCACTGTCTTTCAATAAAAGTTCCTTTTGAAATGATAATTGTTTCAAGAGTTCTGCTTTCTTGAGAAGACTGGTGTGGCAGGACCTTACATTAGGCAGGATCGGCAAGTCGGTCAACCCAGAGAGGCTTCAGCCCTACCGTGGGGACCGTGCCTATGATATCCACCCAGGGCAGCGACAATGAGGAAGCTGAATGCTGGGGGGAGAGCTCCACCAAAGCCCAGCACAAGGAGAGCCTCAGAGCATGGGCCAAGGAGGAAATCACCTTGATCAGCTCCGCCAAACTGCGGTCGTCCATCAGCGTAGGGAAGAAGGAGGACTGGGAAGGGAGTCACCTTCACCCAGGCAGCTGGCAACATGGATGGAAGCATGAGCTGGAAACCCTCTACGATGACTACGAGATGGAGGAAGCCCCAGTTCGATCCGACCGCCTCATGAAGCAAGCCATGAGCTTTATGAGAGAAGCCCTCCAAAGCATGCAGGTTCAAAGCGACACCACTTGTGTGGCAGGAGAGGAAGCAGCACAAGAGGAGGCTGCAGAAGAACAAGGGTAATCCCCAGTGGTGGGGATGTCTGCCAACGCCACAGGGACCATGGGAGAACCGGCTGTCACCCCAGCAAACCCACCATAGAGGGCTTGCGGACCAGCGGGATGAGGTTTCCCCTCTGAAATGAAAAGCACCCCCCGGGCATCAAGTTTGACGGAGACCCCCAGCAGCTGGGATTTTTTCTAGTGCAGGAGTATGGGAGGGATCTCCCTACCAAAGGGGCATGAGTCAGAGTTGTGACCCTAGCCCTGGAAGAAGCTGCTGCATGATGGATGGTGACCCTCCATAATACAGATACCCCTGAGCTCCAAAACTTCAACCGCTTTATGACTGCCTTGAGATGGAGGTTTGAAGACCCCCTTGCTGACCGCAAAGCCACAGACCACATCAAAAATGTGAGGCAAGGCCACTGGCTCGTAGGCAAATACATGGAGGAATTCTGAGACCTGGCATGCCGTGTGGATTGGCCAGAAGAGATGCTGGTGAGCTGGTTTGAGGATGGGCTCAACGACAACCTGTACAATGCCTGTGTCACCCAAGGAGCCCCAGCTCACCTGCACAACTGATATATCCTAGCTGAGGAAGCCGAGATCGATCAAGCCCGCAACCAGTACCACACAAGTCGCACTTGGAGGAGATCCCCACCCAAGAGAAAGAGGGAGACATCCAAGCCCCTTTCCGCCCCGCCATGTTCAACTGCCTGCTTCAAATGTGGAAAGGAAGGTCACTGAACTGCGGAATGCCATTCCAAGACCCCAACCCGAAAGGGGAAGAAGTCATCTGGGGGGAGGCCAACAAAGCCACTGCAGTGCCCTAGGGACACCACCCTCAAGAGTCGTGAAGTTGTGGAGTTCCTAGCCACACCCCAGCTGAAGCCAGGAACTCCAACCCCACCAGCTGATGGTCTGGACCATTCAGATAGTGACTATGATGACCCCCTGGTAAGTGCGACAATCGAACCCATCACCATCCCCATAGAACTGCTGATCCCACTTCCGGCTGATGTCGTGGACTTCCAGCTGACTTCGCGGCAAGATCAGATGTGAGGAGCTTGTCTCCATGCTCCCACGCTGACTTCTCTCTATTGGAGGGCTCTGAAGGGAACTAAAGCCACCCTGTAGGGGTGGTGAAGAAAAGAGGGGCACCCTGCAGGTTGTGGAGAGCAGCAACTCTCCTGCTTGACCCAGGGCTTCTTCCCTCTCATCCACGATGAAGAGGCAGCCATCATGGCTGCCACAAAGCTGGGACATCCGAGGCAACAAAGAAATGTGCAGGAGCAGTGTAGATGAACAGTGACTGAAGCTGGGTGAGAAGATTCCTTTTTTATTTAGACCCTAACCTTAAAAGAAAAAAAAAGAGGAAAATCCAGGAAAAGAGATTCTTAGAACTATTTCTTAAAGTGGCGAACAACCATAGAGAGAAAAATCCTAGATCTGAAAGAAAGGAACTAAGGGAAGAAAAGCTAAAGACCTTTTAAAACATAGAAAATTGGATTTTTAAACTGGGTAGGCGTTGTTTTGGAAAGGCATTATAAAATGCTGGAACTATCTACTTGAATTTGACATTGTTTCCATAAATTGAACTAAAATTGGATTAATCAATTTATCAGACTTGAAACAACGCTAAAACCTAAGCTGAGGGCGCCATCTATAATGGTGAATGGAAAATATACCATACCCCTACAAGCCTGGGGAAATTCCTGATAAGAAAAATAAACATCATTCATCTGGAGGACTGTGGTGATACTTACTGTTCTATAACTATCTACTTTATGATTACTGGAGACACTATTGTGAGAATAAGAAAAACTCTTAAGTAAACTAAAGTGACTCTTGATTTGTGGAAAGCTGCCTGGACTACTTAAATGGAACTGATTAATAATCCTGAGATGTAAAGAACTATGATTATTGAACTTGCTGAGGAGCAACATTGGACTTGAATATATTGTTTTTGGACTTGAGTAAGAGCAGGACTTATTAAAATAAGACAAGATGCTCCATCAGAGGGAAATGAGTGAGATTTCAAGAGAAATGGCGTTGATGTTTCAAAGCATTAGGGGTACTATGGAAAAGAATCACAGAGAGATAAAGTACCTAATGCATGTTTAAATAATATGATTTATGTTTAAATAATAATATTTAATAATATTAATATTATTTAGGGAAAATAGACAATATGCTACAACTGATATAATGAATGAAGATCAAAGAGCCCAGGAAAGAGAGGAGACAGAAAAAAGAATGGAGGAAAAGATAGAACAGACAAACCAGCAAACAAAGCAAGAAGATGAGAAGGAGAAGATGATAAAGATAATAATGACTGATGAAATAAACCAAGGGAAAAGTACTTTAAGAGATTTAAAAATGGAATTGGATAACCTGGAAGATACTTTTGAAAGGGAGATAGGGGTTTGGGTGGACACTCTGGAGACCTGGCAGCTTAGGAGGATAGAGATGGGAGAAATATTCAGACTGAATGGTGAAGACACAGATGCTGATAGAGACAAAGATCCAAAAGAGGAGTATGGGAGGCAAGCTAAAAATAAGAATTGAAGTATAGTATTAAAACGGACAAGAGATGATGGATAGAAAGGAATTTTTTTCTCTTGTTTTCTAATATAATGATGGCCTGATTAAAAACTGAAATAGAGGTAGAAATAAGAATACACACCTTTATATAAAGCAATAGTTAGATGGAAGGAGTGGAGGGTGAAATATGGTATTATTAGGTATCTTTATTAGCAGATATCATTTTTATATAATAGAATATAAGTAATAATTAGATGGAAAGATTAGAGGTTGAAAGATGGTATTACTATGTATGCTTAATAATATCATTGGCATTAAAATGGAACATTGAAATATTGAATAACTATTCTAAAACAAACATGTATATCAATACTAGGATTATATAAGTTTGATTAATGTAACAACTATTATTATCATTTCTGTTTGTATCAAAATGAATTATACCCAGAGGCCACACTGCTCATGTATTGATATCGATGTATATTTAAAAATAAAAATCCAATAAAACTTTAAAAAAAAAAGAACTGCTGATCCCAATCTCAGGGAGGAAAGTAAAGCTGACAGCCCTACTGGACTCAGCATGCACCTGCTGCCTGGTCAGCCCAACCCTGGTGGGAGAACTGGCAATCTGCCTCAATCAGTTTAAAAACCTCGTATCTTTCTGCCAGCTTGATGGGTCTGTGGCAGGAGGAACCCCAGCCACATTTGCCACTGAATTTTTGCAACTTACTAAAGTGGGCCACTCTGAGACTATTGCTTTCATAGTGACCCCTGGCATGGAATGGCCCCTGGTTCTGGGACTGACTTAGCTGAAAAAGTGGAACCCGAGGGTAGACTGGACCAAGGGGACTCTCCAGTTCCTGCACCATGGGGAAATCCCAAAAGGAGGGCAAGGGGGGGCAGGAGGCATCTGAAGGAAGGAAGTGGCTGCTGCCTCCCAGGATGAGTCAATGCAGAGTATCCCCCAGGAGTATCAGGACCTGACAGATATGTTCAGTGAATCGGGCTCAGATGAACTTCCCCCTTACCGAGCCACAGATTGTGCCATTGAGATTCTCTGGGATGCCAAACTGCCAAAACTGAAACTCTACTCCATGACCCCCCAGGAGCTAGATGAACTGCGTGCATTCATAGATAAGAACTTGGAGCATGGATTCATCCAACTCGCCAGACCTAAAGTTGCCTCTCTGGTCCTGTTCCGAGAGAAGGATGGCTCGCTGCACTTATATGTCAATTATAGAAATTTGAATGCTGTGTGTGTGGAGAATGTGTACCCACTCCCTCTAATGAAGGACATGCTCGCTCACCTTGTGAAGGGGAGGATTTTTTTTTCTAAGTTGGATCTGAGGAAGGCATATTACCAGATTCGAATTAGGGAGGGGAATGAGTGGAAAACTGCTTTTAATTGCCCACTGGGGTGCTTCCAGTTCAATGTGTTGCCCTTTGGACTCCAAGGAGCCCCTGCAGTGTTTATGCAGCTGATAAATGAGGTGCTGCAGGAACATCTGTACAAAGGTGTTCTGGTGTATCTTGATGACATATTAATCTCTACTGAAATGAAGGCTGAGCATGTAAAGTTATTACGGGAGGTCCTGAAAAAAGTCAGGGCTGCCAAGCTCTATGCCAAACTTTCGAAGTGTGAATTCCATCAAGACAGAATTTATTACCTGGGTTACCAAATCTCACACTAAGGGATAGAAATGGACCCCGAAAAGGTGTGAGCAGTTCTGGAGTGGGAGGCCCCTTGAACCCAGAAACAGTTACAGAGCTTTCTAGGGTTTGCTAACTTTTACCAACAGTTCATCCCCTCCTTCGCTCAGATCGCCCTCCTGATCACCAACTTGCTAAAGACCAAGAGCGTGGATAAGCTGCTTTCACTTTTTCAGGATCCATCTCTATTCCCTCGCTGGAAATGCGGTAGCACAAGTACTCCAGGGAGGTCTTATGGAATTCGCACTTGGAGACCTTAGCGTACAGCTTGGCGTCCAGAAGTTTCTTTAGGACTTGCCTCACTAGTTTCACATGCTCTTCCATTGTTTCACTGAAGATGAGAATGTCATCCAAATAAACGAGTACGCCTTTGTACAGATGGGGGTGGAGTACCTCGTTAATGTATTGCATGAATACCGCTGGGGCCCCTTGCAGTCCAAAAGGCATCACTCGGAACTGGAAACTACCCAGTGGGCAGTTGAACTCGGTCTTCCACTCGTCCCCCTCCTTGATTCATATGCGGTAATACGCTTCTCTCAAGTCCAGCTTGGTGAATATCTTGCCTTTGGCCAAGTGGTTCAGCAAGTCCTTCATGAGGGGGAGTGGGTAGGTGTTCTGCACACACACGGCATTGATTCCTCGGAAGTCGACGCACAACCTTACTCCCCCATCTTTCTTCTCCTTGAAGAGCACGGGGGCAGCGATCTTTGATTTTGCCGGCTGGATGAACCCTCGCTTCAAATTGGTGTCGATGTACTCCCTCAGCTCTCCCAATTCCTTCGGGGTCATGGAGTACATCTTGGGCTTTGGGAGCGTGGCACCCGGCTCAATCTCTATCGCGCATTCCGTGGGTCGATGAGGGGGGAGGTAGTTACAGTCCTCTTCACTAAACACCCCCTCTAGGTCTCGGTACTCTGCGGGCACCTGCTGGGAGCCTGGGGGCATGGTTTCGCGCACCGCGGCGGCCAGCTGGGGACGGTGGCGGTCCTTGAGTGTCGGCTCCTTCGGGCTGCTTTGGGGTTTTGCTGGCGGCG
>QLTV01001162.1:445310-456156 GCA_003457575.1 Thermophis baileyi | reverse complement strand
CCCTTTCATTCTCTAGGTTTGTTAAAATTAGCTCTCTTAAAGTCCAAGACTCTAGTTTGACTTTGTTCTATTGCTTGAGCTTGCATTATGTTGAATTCCGATATTGCAAGGTCATTCTCCCTAAGGTTCCTGTAACTTCAACCCCTTCTATCATTTCATCTCTCTTAGTGAGCATTTTTTCCATTATGCCTGACTCTTCAGTTCCCTTCTTTACCTTTTGGGAGACAAAATTATCTGCTAGGTTCGTCAGAAACCTATTTGATCTTCCACTAGGTGCTGAGTTTGTTTCTCAGTTTATGTCAGGGAAGTTAAAGTTCCCCATTACTATTGTTATGTGCATCCTGCACACTGTAGCTAAGTGATTAGCAAAAAGTTCATCTATTTCCTCTGTTTGGTTGGGTGGCCTATAGTATAGACCTATGGCAATGTCATCCCCCCCCCTTTAATATTGACCCAAATGCATTCAAGTTCATTTTCATCATTGTTGTGCTCTATTTCTGTAGAGATGTAGTTATTTCTTATATATATAGTGCAACTCCACCTCCTCTTTTATTTGGTCTATTTCTTTTAAATAATTTAAATCCCTCTAGCTGTGTGTTCCATTTGTGGGTTTCATCCCACCAAGTTTCCGTAATGGCAACAATATCATATCTGCCCTCATTTACTTGAAGGCAGATATGATATTGTTGCCATTACAGAAACTTGAAGAGTGATTCATCTACTGATGATAGTTATTGAATATTCTTTCTCCACATTCACTGTACATTAGAGAAAACTGAAGTTATCTACTGAAAATAATTCACAGTGGCTTCAAATATGTTGTACTTCCATACCATTATTCTTGGTGAGCATGGCCTTTGGATGAAAATTATAAGAGGTGAAGTGAAACTTACATAATGGGATCTAAATTAAGGGAATCTGGTTTATATTTTGAAGGCCATTGAAACAGTGCCATCTAAGTAAGATACAATCTTCTTTTTAAACTCAATTTCTGAGGACTTCACAGAAATCCCCAAACCATTTTCTTGTTAACAGTAAGAAACTTTTCTATAAGGATGTTTCACCATGCTCTTTAAGGATGTTTTTCATTTACTTGGTCTAGCAACAATCCTGTAATTTCCTGGTTATCTGCTGTGCATTTATTACATTATACTTTTTTCCCAAATAACAAAGGTTGTCCTTTCCTATACATTGTCTGGTGATTCGGAATTATACTGGCAAGCAATTATACTGGCTAAGCAAGACAATTATTAAATGAGTTTTGCCCCATTTTATGATCTTTCTTGCTGCAATTGTTAAGTGAATCACTGCAATTGTTAAGTTAATAACGTGGTTGTTAAGTGAATCTGGCTTCCCCATTGCCCTTGCTTGTCAGAAATTTGCAAAAGATGTTCACGTGATCCTGGGAAACTGCAGCCGTCATAAATATGAGTCAGTTGCCAAGCATCTGAATTTTGATAACATGACCATGGGGATGCTGCAATGTTCATTAATGTTAAAAAACGGTCATGTCACTTTTTTCAGTGCCATTGTAACTTTGAATGGTCACTAAACGAACTGTTGTAAGTAAAAGACTGTCTGTAGTTTCAAGAAAAGGAAGAAAAGGAAGATCAGCAAGACCTGAACTGAATAAAAATGATAGTTGCTGGCTCATCAATTCATTCTAGAATTAAGAAACTAATATTTTTCCTTTCCAGTTTTTCCTCTCCATTCTCTTGAATATTTTGTATCTTTAAACTACAAAGCTGGATGTAATTTTTTTAAAATAAAAGAACTTTTAAAATGTTTAGGAAGTTCATATTTATCTGGGGAAAAGAAAATACAATACATTACAAATACTAATTTGTTTAATGAGAAAGAATGATGCAGTTCATGAGGTTATCAGGAAAAGTGGGTCCAAATCATACTTCTGAAGACGTACGTGTATCTGCAGAGAGCAAAGGCTAACCATTTTTTATAACAAAAGCATAGATTCTGACAATAATAATAATAATACTTCCAGGTCAGTTGTAGACAATATGGTCTGAGATTATGACTTTCACCGTTCATTGGAAGAGACAGAAACAGCACTCATAATGACACTGGTTTAGATTCTCAAAATCTACCTCACCATTCCCAAACGCACCCAAACATTGTCTAGGAATAAGTCTATTTTAGGTATTGTGCATAAGCTAGAACATTCTAATTTTTCAGTATTTGTAAAGCAAATTTGAAATGGCTATCTTCCAATGATATTGAAAGCAGCCTTCATTTAATGTAAATATGACCATATTCAAAGCAAGATGTTTTGACAGCAGGCAATAAAGATAATTTTAAAAGACCTGAGTAAAGTGAGGTGGCATATTATAAACAACACACAAGATGAATCATAACAACCCCATTTTTAATACCACATTGCAGCTCTATGATTCCTAAGCCATGTGCCTATGGAAAGTATTCACACCTCAAGATTTGTCCTAAAAGATTGAGGATATTCTATAAGTGGCATGGAATTTAATTGCTGCAGTCAGAGATACTTCCCTACAAAGCATTTTTGCAGCTGCCAAATATTTAGATGGCTGAAGCAGGGGTTAAATTCAACCACCTCGGCCCGGCTCGGCCAAGGCGGTAGGAACGATTTGAATCGGTTCGCCGAACCGAACCGATTCAAATCTCCCTCTCTGCAAGCTGCAAGCCTTCACATGTTGCCGGCTGGGTTTCACCAGCACATTGGCTTGAGGGGCTTTGGCAGCAAAGCGAGCGACTGGCTGTGCTCGCCTTCTCGACACCATCAGCCATATTGACACGGCCAGCTGGGGAGGGTCCAGGAAAGGCACACCCAGAGAAAGATCCAAAGCCGCTGGAGCAACTGCACCACAGCAAAAGCCGCTGGACCCACTTGGAGAGGATGCGCTGACGAGGTAAGGCCGCCAAGCGAACCTTCTCTCCGCAGGTTGCCTTGCATTGGTGAGAAAGGAAAACAGGTGGGGCCCCCAAAGGATCCGAAACAGTTTTGGGAAGCTCTCGCCCCTGAGGCGGGAAAGGAGGAAGAAGAACCGGTGGTGGTGGGGGGACGGACAAGGCTTTCACCACAGGTGCTGTGGCGGGGGATTCCCATGCTGCGCTTCTCTCTCACAGGGAATTTGAGCTTTTTTGGGGGGCGGGATTTGCGCCTTTTCTTTTTCTCCCTCAGCCTCCTTCAGAGTTTGGGACAAACTTCGCACTCAGCTTCCTGAAGGTTTGCAGAAGGGAGAAGTCTCTCCCTCCCTCCCTCTGCATCCCACGGAGTTCAAGGAAACTTCTACCCCAGGAAGCGAGCGAAAGATTGCCGCTTCCTGGAATCTGGTTTTTTTCATGACGGTTTTTTTCCTTGTGTGAAAAGCCCCTCTTGATTTAGGAAGACCCACCCCCTTCGCATGGGTGGCGTTGCGTTCCTTTTCGGGTCCGCTTTTAAGAGCGCGTTTACGGATGTGAATAGGTGAGCATTTCATCTGGTTACTGAAATGGAAGAACTGAGCTACTGAAAATAATTGATCTCCCCTTTTCGCATGCAGGAGTGCAAAAAATAGAAATTCTGAACTTCCCTGTATGTGAACATGAAGGTGGCGCTAGCAGTACAAAAGAAGGCCATTTGTGTCCTTGGGGGGTGGGGGGCATTGAACGAAGGGATCTTCCCCCCCAAATATTGAGTTGCTGAAAAAGACTGCAGGTTACATCGGACCTACATTATCAGAAAACTTCTCCTTCCCTGTTTACAGTAGTCTTGAAGGGCAACGAAGAACAATTACCGATCTCCCCCACCACCCTCCCCAGGGTTAAGATAGACCCCTCTGTGTGTTTTAGTTCTATGTGGAATGGGCGCCTGCAGCTTGCTTATTGCAGAATAGTCCTAATCAGATTGCCGCCATTGTCTTCTAAAGGGAGCCGACTTTGAGAAATACGAGCTATCAACTAATGGCCTGAGAGGCTTAGCACAAGTTTTCCTTCCAAGGGGTTTCATTGATTCTCTTGTTGCTGGGATACTGGCTTTAAATACCATCCCCGAGAGAGTCTCTCCCCCCTTTTATATATATATCTATATTAGCTTCGCCTCTTTCTCAAGAAAGGGCAAAGAAGTGACGTTGACTTGGCCATGCCCACCCACCCAATCACATGGCCACCAAGCCACGCCCACAAAGCCGGTAGGGAAAATTTTTGAATTTCACCCCTGGGCTGAAGGATTCTGGGTGTTCAGAACTCTCATACTGAACATGTGTATTCTCTTCTTATTTTAATTATCATTTTAAAAGCTCTGATTAAAAACAAAAGAGACTCTTGTAAATAAGAAAAGGACCAGACACTAAAAGCGGGAAAAATGGAAATAGACTGGAAAATATGCAGTGAATCATTAGTTTGAATGGGAACCACTTGAGAAAGGAAGGACTGAATGGTAGTAGATTTCTCAGCCAAGCAGAGGAAATTCCATCCTCTCACTCCATCATCCCTTGTCTCTTGGTTGCCAGAGGTACAAACATATCCATGGGAGGGTATCATTGCACACTTTTTGCCTGATTATCACAAAGTTTTTCTGAGCAACACAGTGGCCTAGAGGTGAAGATGCTCATCTTCTACTCGGAAGGCTGAGAGTTCAAGCCTAGGCAACGACAGATGTTTCTAAATCAGGGCACAAAGAGAAAATATCTGCTTCGAACTCCAAGTAGGCATCAGGAAGGGCATCTGGTCAGCAAACATTCAGTTCCATTCAGTCACCCCAATCCCATGCTGAAGCAAGAGATTACAGGGTTGTAAAAAGAAGAAAAAATCACAGACTTTTTCTCTCTAGAGATTATTCCAGTAAATGAGAATAGGCCACTTTTGAGAAGGTCTAGGAAAGTGATGGTGAAACTTTTTTTGCTCGAGTGCCGAAAGGGCATGCGCGCGATAGCGCACGTGCGCGTGCCCACACCCATAATGCAATGCCCTACCCCCATGCATGCGCGCACAACCCCCCCCCATGCTGCCCCCCCCCCGTGCATGCACGCAGACCTCACTGAAGACTTCCGGTAGGCCTGTTGGGCCGTTCTTTGCCCTCCCCAGGCTTTAGGAGGCTTTCCTGAAGCCTGGGGAGGGTGAAAAACGCCCCAATGGGCCTACAGGAAGTTCGAACTTCCGGTAGGCCCGTTTGGTCCATTTTTCGCCATCCACAGGCTCCGGAGGCTTTCCTGAAGCCTGGGGAGGGTGAAAACGGCCTCCCCCCACCCTCCGGAAGGCCAAAAATCAGCTGGCCAGCACACACATGTGCACTGGAGCTGACATAGGGCAACGCCTCGCGTGCCCTTAGATATGGCTCTGTGTGCCACCTGTAGCACGTGTGCCATAGGTTCACCATCATGGGTCTAGGACATTTAGGCAGTGACTCTTGGCCATGCCCACTTCACCCCCAGCCAACTGCCTCAGCCGATTTATAACCAGCTTTCCTCCTCTGCTGGTCCTCCTCTGGCCATTCTCCATGACCAATGGCCCCCTGGTCCTCCACCCTTTGTCCCTGCCCATTCACCCAGGCACTGTTTGACCAGGGTATTTTGCTGCATGGGATAAATAGCCCCCCAGCCAATCTGGTGGCAGGCAGAAGCAATAATGCTACGGGGGTAGTGCGTGATTGGCAGTCGGCGGGGCAATCGCAGGGGCTGTGGGGTGGGCAAAGTGCAATGCAAGATTTTTTTTAAGGGGCTGTGTTTTTGGACCAATTGGGTGGCTCCAGAGGCATGGTTCTGACAGGTCATGCAGAGGGAAACAGGACCCGAGTTATAAAAAGAAGGTGTTGGAAACAGCAAAGCTGCAGCGCAAAAGTATCCCGCTGCTCAGGGCTGTGCGGATATGTCACGAGGACCTTGAGGGAAGGGGAGAGGGAGTGGCAGGGGAAGTAGGCAGACAGGTAAAAGTATGTTGGGGAGGGACCAGGAAGAGAGGGAGGGGTGCCTCTAGAGGGATTCACAAAGATGGCTTGGCTCACAACTCAGCCAGCGCCAATGAGGCAGGAAATGAAAGTGGGGAGGAGGAACCAGCCTGGCGCAGCTCTTGGGGTGATGGGCATTGTGACCAGTTGCACTCTAGGCAGAGAAGAAGTAGGTGTCAGTGGAAGGAAGTGGTGGAGGATGGGAATTGTAGTACAGACTGTTTCACAATTGACTAATAGAATTATTAGCAAAATTAAATGTGCTATAGAAGTAATTAAAAAATAAGCTACAAGTTACGTATAGTAAATATAAAATGAATTAGAAGAGGAATATTTGTAAAGGAAAAAATAATGGCATATTTCCTACTTGATTTTTAAAATACAAGGAACATCTGTGATATCATAAGATCTATCAAATGTAATTGTGAAGAATTGTATTACATTTGTATTCTGCCCAACAACTCTACATGATTCCTTCCACAACACCAAACTCTCAGGAACCATTTCATGCTAAAACCCATAATCACCTTTTCTTTAAATGTTCAGCATACCACACCTGCTGATCACTGCACTCTCCAGGAAATAAACGGCTATCTAACCAGTGTCTTACATCTATTTCCACTGCATCTCCATTGGATAAATTATTGTGTGTACTATTTGGAACCTTGAAGGAGATGCATATGAGCAGCATTTACATTAGGAAAAATTAAAAGAATAACAATTTTTCAGATTAAAAAAGGAACTATGAAGTGACAATTCCAAAGTCCAGTATGTTAGGCTCTATGGGAAAAATGTAGAGTTCAAGATCTAGGAAATAGAATGAAAAATCAGGAAAGCAAAGGTTCATAATAAAAAAAGACTTGCAACAAAAGTCAAAAATTTGTTTTAAAAAGTTTCTTTCAACATATAAATAACAAGAAAAACATCAAGGAAACAGTTGGTCCACTAAAGACAGAAGATGGCAAGGAAGTAACAGGCAGCAGAGAGAAAGCAGATCTGCTTAACTAATTCTTTTTATCAGTCTTCATGCAAAAAGTAATTAGCCCAACCTACGAAAAACCTAACCATAAACAACAGACTAGAAATAAAAATTAAAATAAGAAGAAAATGGTGAGAGAACACTTATCTGATCTTGATGAATATAAATCACAGAGACCTGACATATTATATCCCAGAGTTCTGAAGGAGCTGGCAGATGTTATCTCAGAATAATTGTACCATATCTTTCAAAAATCCTAGAATACCAGGAAATTACCCGAGGATTAGAAAAGAGCTGATATGGTTCCAATCTTCAAAAAAAAAAAAGGAGGGGGGGAACAGACCCAGGATACTTCAGACGAATGAGCCTAACATCAATATCTGGGAAGATACTGGAAAAAATAATCAAAAGAGAGATCTGCAAACATCTAGAAATAAATAAAGTTATAA
The DNA here is from genome assembly GCA_003457575.1 of Thermophis baileyi. Lineage (NCBI taxonomy): Eukaryota > Metazoa > Chordata > Lepidosauria > Squamata > Dipsadidae > Thermophis > Thermophis baileyi. The sequence goes on along the minus strand of QLTV01001162.1, from coordinate 448,814 downwards.
CTAAAAACCAGCACAGATTTGTTAAAAACAGATCATGCCAAACCAATCTTATTTCATTCTTTGACAAAGTCACTAAATTAGTACACCAGTGAAATGCTGTGGACATAGTGTACCTAGACTTCAGCAAAGCATTCGACAAAGTAGACCATAACCTACTTCTTAGTAAGCTAGAAAAATGTGGAATAAACAGCATCACTACCAGATGGATTTGTAACTGGCTGACAAACAGTGCTCAACGAGTTGTCCTTAATGGTTCTATATCTAAATGGAGGGAATTAAGCAGTGGGGTACCACAAGGTTCTGTCTTAGGCCTAGTACTCTTCAATGTCTTAAATTACTTAGATGAGGGAGTAGAAGGGAACTCATCAAATTTGCAGATGACACTAAGCTGGCAGGAATAGTCAACAACCCAGAAGATAAGCTCAGGATCCAAAAAGATCTTGACAGACTTGAACAATGGGCCCTATCTAACAAAATGAAATTTAATGTGGAAAAAAGCAAGGTTTTACACCTAGGCAGGAAAAACCAAAGGTACAAGTACAGATTAAGTGAAACCTGGCTCAAAAACAGTAACTGTGACAAGGACCTTAGAGTCCTAATTGAAGATCATTTCACTATGAGCCAGTAGTGTGCGGCAGCAGCCAAAAAAGCTAATACAACCCTTGGCTGTATAAACAGAGGCATAGAATCAAAATCACATGAAGTACAGGTAGTCCTTGACTTACAACAGTTCATTTAGTGACCGTTCGAAGTTACAATGGCAGTGAAAAAAGTGACTTATGACCATTACAGCATCCCCATGGTCACCTGATTTATATTCAGATGCAGATTACAGATTAACAGAGTTGGAAGGGACCTTATAGGTCATCTAGTCCAACCCCCCGCTCAAGCAGGAGACCCTATACCCGTGATGGCGAACCTATGGCACGCGTGCCACAAGTGGCACATGGAGCCATATCGGTGGGCACGCGAGCTCAGGTCCGGCATGCATGCGCACGCCGGCAAGCTGATTTTCAGGCCTTCTGGGCCCACTGGGAGTTGGGAAACAGGCTGTTTCCAGCCTCCGGAGTGGGTGGGGAAGGCCCATTTTTTGCTCTAACCAAGCTCCAGAGCCTTTCTTGGAGCCTGTGAAGGGTGAAAACGGCATTCCCCACCCGGGGAGGGAGGCCATTTTCGCCCTCCCCAGGCTCCTAGAAAGGCTCTGAAGTCTGGGGAGAGCAAAAAAAACAGGACTTCCGGTCCAACCGGAAGTTGGCAAATGGGCCATTTTCTGCCTCCGGAGGGCCTCAGGGGTGGGGGGTGGGGAAGGCCGTTTTCGCCCTCCCCAGGCTCCTAGAAAGGCACTGAAGCCTGGTGAGAGCGAAAAACAGGCGTGCCATCGCGTGCCGGGAGCGGGGGGGGTGTCACGCGCACATGCATGGGGGGGAACATGGAATTATGGGTGTGGGCACGCACGTGTGCGACCCCCCCACACTTCCCCCCCTTTTGGCACACAAACCATAAAAGGTTCGCCATCACTGCCCTACACCATTTCTGACAAATGGCAGTCCAATCTCTTCTTGAAAGTCTCAAGTAATGAAGCTCCCACAACTTCCGATGGGACTAACATTTATGACAGTTGCAGCATCCTGGGGGGTCATGTGATCACCTTTTGCAACCTTCTGACAAGCAAAGTCAATGAGGAAACCAGATTCACTTAACCGTGTCACTAATTTAACAACTGTGGTGATTCAGTTAACAAATGTGGCAAGAAAAGTTGTAAAATGCAGCAAAACTCACTTAACAAATTTCTCACTTAGCAACATACATTTTGGGCTCAATTGTGGTCATAGGTTGAGGACTATCTGTATTAGTATACTTTATAAAGGCTTAGTAAGGCCACACCTGAAATACTGCATCCAATTTTGGTCACCACATTACAAAAAAGATGTTGAGACTTTGGAAAAAGTGCAAAGAAGAGCAACTAAGATGGTTAAAGGCCTGGAGACAAAAACATAAAGAACGGTTTCAGGATTTGAGTTGGCTAGTCTAGAGAAAAGAAGGACTGGGGAGACATAATAGTAGTATTCCAGTATTTGAGAGGCTGCCACAAAGAGGAGGGGATCAATTTATTTTCCAAAGCATCAGAGGGCAGGATAAGAAACAATGGATGGAAACTAATCAAGGAAAGAAGCAACTTGGAATTAAGGAGAAACTTCCTAACAGTGAGAACAATTAACCAGTGGAACAGCTTGCCTTCAGAAGTTGTGGTGCTTCATCACTTGAGGTTTTTAAGAAGAGATTGGACAGTCACTTGTCTGAAATGTTATAAGGTCACTTGCTTAAGCAGGGGGTTGGACTAGAAGACCTCCAAGGTCCCTTCCAGCTCTATTCTGATTGAGATAGCAGTTCTGCATAACTCCAAAGGTTCTGCTAGAAAAGCAGATCTAATGCAGCTCCTGATCCATTGGAGCTGTCAGGGAAGAAGTTGACTAGACAATCCAACAGAGGTAACAGCTTGGATTTTTATGGGCACAAAGCCAAAAAGTAGCACAAATGTTGCATGTGAAACTGTGTGGTTATTAGTAGAGACTAAATCAATTGTATCTGGTTGAAGACCAAAGCTGATGCTACTCTGTTCTTGAGTGGAGCACTGGAGCATGTATTATCTGGTTATTTTTATCATTGGCTACATTTGTTGGGGCTATGTAGAGGGCACCCATCTGATGCCCCTGCTTGGAATTCAGGTATAGTTCTGAATAGTTACATTCTGAGTAACCTCTGCTGCATTCTCTTTCCCAGTTTAACATGATTGAACAATAGATCACTTTTACTTCTTATTATTTATGATCCTACAAAAATCAATATAAAAATGAAGCATGCACATTAAATAAATCTATAAAAAGGGGGCCATAAATTTTCCAAGTTTCAAATGCTACATAAGTTTTGTTTTAAACAGGATATCTAGAATCCATCTGCTATGTTCTTGAAAAAAAAAACATTCTTAAGGAAATGTTAAATTCACAATGAAAAGTAGTAGCCTGGCCTTCATAATATTATATACTAAGGCTGGACTGCCCTAATTAACATCATGCTGAGTTATTTTTAAACTTCTTTAAGCAGTTATATGTGCTTCATGTCAGCATTCCAATAAACACCCCCAACGAAATAAAACTCCAAGGCTAGAAGTTCCTCAAAGTTCCAATTTATTAGAGATGCCATGTTGGCAACATCTGGGAAAACCTGAATCTGAATGCTTCCAGGTTTTCTCCACCCAAATGAAAGTTCAAGTCCCTGCCCAACACCCACATGTCCATCACACAATCCAATCAGGCACCATCCAGAACTGAAGATGCACCCCCGTCACTTCCTTGCAGCTGCTGGGCACAGCAGCCTTGACTTTCTGGAAAGAATGTTATTTAGACTGCTACATATCACCTAATCCACATAATTCTCCCTCCCATTTTCCCACAGTAGAAAATGTGGCAGGCCTGAATACAAAAAGGTACAAGATAGCTTCCAGGC
>QLTV01001162.1:396365-416616 GCA_003457575.1 Thermophis baileyi | reverse complement strand
TCGTCTTTCTATTATCTCCTCTATTTCCTTGTTTTATGCTCTTTATTCATTGTCCCTTGTTGAACATTTTCTGATTTCCCCACAATGTCATACATTAAGTCTTTTATCTCCCTGTGGTTCTTTATCAACATATCATAGGTACTTTGGAGCATCAACACCATTTATTTTTGAAATCCACTCATCTCCCCCTGATGCAACAACTTGTCCTATTTTGATAGGTGCAAATATTGCTCAATAGCCCAAAGTCTCAATTGTCTATGACCTCAGAAAGCCAGCTTAGATACCGTTTACTCAATCCTAGCATTGCTCCTCAGGGGAATGCAATAGTTATAGTTCTTTGTGTCCGACAGTTAGTCAATTAGTTCCATTTAGGTAATCCAGGAAGATTTCCAAATATCTCCTTAAGTCTACTTTGTAGGTTCAGTCATAGATCCTGTCATTTAAAAGTCGCTTTCTTTAGAAGTCTTCCATAATCTCACAGTTAAACCTCCAATAACCATGAAGTAGACAGATATAGAACAGTAGATAGCACAGCAGTCCTCCAAGTGTTATTTATTTCCACTTTTTTCCCCTTTGTCTTATCAGTACTTCCCAAGGTTTTAGGAGTTTAGTATATATTCCATTCATCAGTAGATGGCACCTTCAGCTTAAATTTCAACATTGCACAAAATCTAACAGATATTTATTCCAGTTTTTTTGCAAATAGTCAATATTCAGACAAATAATTCCAGCATTTTAAAATGCCTTACCAAAATATTGCCAATAAAGTTTAAAAATCCAATCTTTCTATATTTTAAAGATTTTGCGCTCTCCCTGTAGTTCCTTTTCTTTTGGGTCTATAATTTTTCTCTCTGTAATTATTCGCCACTTTGACAAGCATTTCAAGAGTCTCTTTTCCAGGGTTTATTTTCTTTGGGGTTAGGTTCTAGGTAAAAAAAGAATCACCTCATCCAGTTCCAATCACTGTTCATCTACACTACTCCAGCACATTCTTTGTTTCTTCGTCTGCCCCAGCTTCATGGCAGCCATAATGGCTGCCTCTCCTTTTCGTCATTGGATGGGAGGGAATCCCTGGGTCCAGCTGGAGAGCCGCCACTCTCCACGACCTGCAGGGTGCTCCTCCTTTCTTCCTCACCCCTACAGGGTGACTTTAGCCCCTTGGGGGGCCCTCCAATGAGGAGGATTTGGCGCGAGTTCACGGAGCCCAACGCCTCACGTCCGATCTCGCTGCGACGTCAAACCGGAAGTCGGCCTGGATTTCTTAATGGGCACAAAATATCCATCTCTATGGATGGATCTCTATGGATGGACCCATCTTCAGGCATCTGCTGGAGGCTGTTTCCTATAGCAGGAAAACTGGGGTTGCTTTCTGCCTTTAAGAGCATGTTTCTCTATTTCTCCTTTGGGGAAATATTCTATCTTTTAATATTAAGAATAAAGAATATTTCAATCTGGGGAGAGGGGGCTTTCCTACACCTGGGAGAAGAGAAGTGAAAAGCCAGGCATAGGGATGTTTCATTCCAAATCCAAGACATCCATTCAGTCTTTTGTGGGGGGGTGCACCTCAAGGGGGGCATGGCAGCCCTGGAGGAGAGTGTGGACTTCTTTTTGCTCCCCCCAATCCTACCTGAAGATGGGGCTGCAATGGATGAACAAAGTGGAGGCGCAGCCCCACAGCCTGCAATGACTTGGGGGTCTCTGAGTCAGCTTACTGGGGAGGTCCTTCAGTGCCTTCTCTCTCTCTCTCTCTCTCTCTCGCACACACACACACACACATTTCCTGGGTGGCAGTGCCCCTCCCCAATCATGTGGGGTCACTGTCCTGCCCGCCCCTCCCAAAAGCTTCTGCCTTTTGAGCCCTTCCTGGCAAAGGGGCTGCCAGAGGGCAGGTTTTACCCCAGCGCTGTGGAGTTTTCTGACCCACCACAAATAGCAGGTTGGGTTTTATTCATGAAGCGCTGTTGTGGATCTCAATGGGGAGAAAATCAGAGGGGAGGAAGCAGGAATCCCCTTCCTTCCTTCCTTCCTTCCTTCCTTCCTTCCTTCCTTCCTTCCTTCCTTCCTTCCTTCCTTCCTTCCTTCCTTCCTTCCTTCCTTCCTTCCTTCCTTCCTTCCTTCCTTCCACAATCCTTAGGATACTCAGACTATGAAAAACTAGATTTTCCCAAGGAATATTTGAAAAAGAGCCTTTCCTGGATTCGGCCTCTTTCAGCTGCAGCCCTTTGGCCTCCAAGCCCCTCACTGACTGTGGAGCTTCCCCCCTGCCTCTGGGGGATGCCCAGGCAGTGGGGCTGACCTTCCCTTCCCATCACCCAAAAGGCCCTCCCTCCGGAGTAGACCCAGCTGCTGCTCCAGGGTGATTATTCCCTCCACAGTCTCCATTTCAGGTACCCTTTCCCTTCCCCAAATGAGCTGGAGAGAGCTCAGAGGCCCCTTTCAGGGACTCAATCAAATCAGAATAGAGCTGGAAGGGACCTTGGAGATCTTCTAGTCCAACCCCCTGCTCAAGCAGGACACCCCATACCATTTCAGACAAGTGGCTGTACAGCTTCTTCTTAAAAACTCCAGTCATGAAGCACCCACAACTTCGTAAGACAACCATTGCACTGGTTAATTGTATTCACTGTCAGAAAATTTCTCTTAATTCCAGGTTGCTTCTCACTTTGATTAGTTTCCATCTGTTGTTTCTTGTCTTCCCCTCTGATGCTTTGTGGCAGCCCCTCAAATATTGGAATACTGCTATAATGTCCCCCCTAGTCCTTCTTTTCTCTAGACTGGCCATACCCAATTCCTGCAACCATTCTTCATATGTTTTAGTCTCAGTTGCTCTTCTTTGCACTTTTTCCAAAGTCTGAACATCTTTTTTATAATATGACCAAAACTGTATGTAGTATTCTGGGTGTAGCCTTACTAAGGCTTTATAAAGCGGTACTAATACTTCATGCGATTTTGATTCTATGCCTCTGTTTATACAACCAAGGATTGTATTAGCTTTTTTGGCTGCTGCCACACACTGCTGACTCACGCAGTTTGGGAACCTAAAATGCAGTGGTGGGATTCAGCCGGTTCGCACCGGTTCAGTAGAACCGGTAGCTGTTTGTTCAGTTCGGCGAACCTGCTGAAGCCTTGCCCCTCCCCTCCCTGCCACTCCTCGTCTCACCCGGGCTCTCCTCGCCGGGTGGTTCTCCTCGCCACCTGGCCACTCACCTGAGCTTACTAGAGCCATTTCGCACCGTGACGTTACCCGAGGGGAGGGGAGCGGGAGCAGGGAGGCTCACTCACTCCCTTTCTCTGTGCCTGCACCGTTCGGCCTTTCCTTTTCCTTTTCAGCATCCAAGCCATGTGACTACCGCCATGGGCCACCAGTAGCTGTACTGGAGCCACCCCAGGAAGTTCGGGCAGGGTTCGTGCTCCTGGTAAGTCTCCGATCCTCCCCGACTCACTCTTTTTTGCCTCTGCCGGGCCCAGCGCCTATGCCGTCTGGGGCACACTGGCCTCTGCAACCGGGCCTGGCAGCAGCAAGGAACATGGGATTGCCCGTCAGTGGGGAGGGAGAAGGAGAAGGGGGCAGCTGCTAGCAGAGAGGGTAGAGTGTGAGGTTGGTGCTTCTGGGACAAGGGGAGCCAGGAAGTGTCTGGGTCCAGCTCATCTGGCCTCTCTTCCTCTCGCAGCCGCGTGTACTCCAACCGGCACAGACTGATGCACAAGTATTTCACCAGTGCTTCCACCAGTAAGCCAAGGACATCGGTTTCATTAAGGTGAGGGGGAGGGCAGCTGTGTAGGCTCCAGCCATGCACTTTTGGTTGCCCATTGCCACCGCCAGCTGACACCCTCTTTGTTGCCCAGAGTTCCCTGGCAATGCACATGATATCTCCCGGCTCTAACAGTCATGTGCAGGCTAGGGAAGTAATTCTAAAGGTGTGTGTAATGTTCTAATGTACAGAAGTTATAAATGTGTGGCAGAAAGTGGACTCTGGATATGTTTTTGAGGTGTGGTTGTATGTGTATTTTTTTTGAAGGCGTGTGTGTGTGTGTGTGTGTGTGTGTGTGTGTGTGTGTGTGTGTGTGTGTGTGTGTACATACACATACAGTATATATAGTACTGTGGGAAGCCACTCCCCTCCTAGAAGAATGAAATATTTTGAGGAATATAAAAAGGGCAGATTATTATATTTCCCCAAAGGGAGAAATTGAGAAATATGTTTTTTTTTAAGAGGCAGAAAGCAACCCCCACTTTTCTTAATAGCCCCAGCAGATACTTTTAGAAATGCAGATTTGGTAATCCATTCAAGACAGGATATTTTGAAACAAAGGCAGAATGGTAGGATTAGCCCTCACTCAAGAGCCAAACCAGGACAAAGCCATTAAGCCACAATAGGAATTGCCCAATACCCTTTCAGAACACAAGCCCCTTCATTGCATCAGCAGTCCAAACTTCAACCAAACTTAGCTCAGACAAACACCTAGGATTTGTACTTTGCCTATAGAGCCAGCTATGACCTCTACATAACCCCTACATGGCCCCATGGAAGTCTGACAACAGCCAATAGAATGCATGTTCTTGCACAGAACAGGAAGCTCAAGTGCAAAGCCCAAGAGAAGGTATAAAAAAACCACTCTCAACTCCACGTAGTCAGCTGCTCAGAACCCATATGGTTCTGCTTCATCATTAAACCATCTTTCCAATCAGCTTCCATGTTTCCAGTGTCTTTCTCCCAGCTTGGAACTGAACCAGATAGATATTTCTTCCCACAGTACATAATGTATCTTTTTGTGTGCCTATACACACTCTATACTATGTATGTACACATATGGCATATATACATAGGATTAAATAGTGTATTTTGGATGTTTGGTAGTAGTAAATAAATAGGGAAATTGTATCTCGTTCAGGCATTTGAGGCGAGGGGCCGGACGAGGTGAGCCGCCTGTTGAGGTGAGGCCGGGCGTGACGAGTGGCGTGGCGTGGCGAGGAGAAGCCAGGCGAGGCGCCCTCAATGTGAATGACATCGAGTTGGCCACACCCACCCAGTCACATGACCCAGCCATGCCTACACAGCCAGTCATTAGGGCAGAGAACCGGTTGTTAAATTATTTGAATCCCACCGGCCTGGTGGGATTCGAACTGCCATACTGCTGGCAATCGGCATTCTAACCACTGTGCCACCACAGCTCTTTAATATTGACCTTTTGCAGTTTCATTTAAGATGAACTAAATTTAGACATAAGGAGTTGTGTCTAGTTTGTCTGGCCCCAGATTCAAATACTATACATATATTATTGTCAAAAGAATTCACTGTAGCAGCCCCTCAAAAAATAAGTGGTATACTCAAGTTCTATACTACAATAAAAAAAATACAAACATGCAATGAAATGTGATTGGCCAAATGTGATTAACAATGTATAAAGAAAATATACTTAATGAATCAAATAGGCAATTAATTCCTTTGAATATGTTTATATCATATACCTGTCATTGCAATAATTAATACATGGCTTTTATACATCAAATATGCTACATTCAAGAATAAGAGAAATTTAGATTACCTCCACAAGTAAGAAACTGCCAAGCCATTGAATGTTTGAGTCTGAAAAAATACTGAGCAATTTCTCAGTAGGCAAAAACTTTATTAAATTTTATAACATTCATTTTTATGTATAAGTTTTAATATATTAAGTAATTAATCAGACATGTGATTTTTTTAGAAAGGGATTTTAAAAGCATTCTAATTGCTTTTGATCTTTCTCCGAGAGATTAATTAAAACTTAGTCAGGGTCTTCTTGCTGCTTGCAAGACAAGAATATAAAAATATGAGGGGAGAAATGGGAGAAGGGAAGGGTACCAGAAACAGACCAGGTACTCTGATATATCAATAATTCACTTTAGGTCTGCCCATTAATCCTGTTTACATATGACTTCTAATATATTGTCCCAAACTGACTGAAATAATATCATTCCTCTTTTCACACACTGTATTTCCATACAGCCCAATTCTATGGCACATCTCACCTTTGTTGCCTGTTTAAGATTATTAGTTCAATCTGTCAGGACTTCAACTCCCAAAATTTTCAGCAGTGGCCATCCTAGCTTCAAAATTCTCAGAAATCACATTCTTGAACCACAGCCAAGTTTCAAACAGCTGCTTTGCTTGATCAGAACAGAGACTTCTATTACTTGCTGTGAATTTCATTGCAGAGCCTTCAATTTGCTTTTGGCCATTTTCAACACAATAAACTTTTTTAAAAGGAGTTTAATACAAATTTTAATTACACAAAAGAAACCTACTTTTCTTCTTCACTGCAAATTAGAACAGCTTTTATAGTTAATTGCTAGAAAAAGATGAGCTATTGTCTAGGGCAGAGTGGATCCAATTAGCTGATAAGGGCTGAGATCATGATAATATAGTCAATTTCAGGAGTTTTTGTTTTGAAAACCTAACCAAAAAAACCCAATAAATGCTTTCTTAAAAGTACAGCTTATTCTTGTTTCTGAGAGAGCAAAACTGGCTTGTAGAGTAGTGCTGACAAGTGAAAAGAATGTAATATAAATATATTCAGTCAGTAAAATACATCACTCTTTGAAGGTGTCACAGATCAACAAATACCTCAAGAGTTGTCAGGTATTCTTATTTAGTTGATCAGAAGAGGTCACATTTTTTTCTTATTATATTGATGGGCACAGCATTTGTTAATGTCATGGCCTCCATAGATCTCAAATTGAAGCTTCATTGGTCTCAGACAGGGCCAGTAAATACTGTACATAAAGCCATAATGGTTAAGATATTATGGAGGTTATTGTCTAACCCATAATGTTATGTTACAGGAGCTGAAGCCCAAATACCCAGTGTTGGACTGCAGACATGGATGAGGGAAGGGTTCCTTCAGAGCCCATTCATCTGTCACAAGAGGCCCTGTTTGGGATGAATGGCAACTTAGAGAAAAAGAGCATTATTCCTACATTTTGTTCCATGCTCTGGAACATGGAACATCTTGCACAGCTAATATCTTACACAGCTAATATCAGATAACAAATTCCTTAAAAAACTGAGATTCCCCAACACCCTGTCAAGTTTTATAGAGTGCAAATATTTGCAGCTTTTTTCTCCAGCAAGGACAGACTGTATTTCTGTTTTTGACAGGCTCACAAGGGAAAATGCATAGAAAATTAAAAAGCATCACTGATTCAGTTAATTCTCAGGAACAGGGGGAAGCCCCAGTTCAGTCAGCAACAGCTGAGTGGAAAAGTGAGAGAAATAACCATTTTTTTAAAAAAAAGAAAAGTTAGTCAACCTAAAATATGAACAGCCTACAAAACAGATGGTAAGGAAAAGGCAGCAACAGTAGTGACATTCCCTGCTTAGCAAATAAAAACATTTTTTTCAGCTTTCCTTCTACCCTCCAGAAATATCCTTGAATAAACAGATTTGGAAGATGGCCAAATGTCCCTTAGTTCAAAAGTGAGTACTTTCAAAAACAGTCACAGCCTGGGAGATGGGCAGGATAGTAGGCCATGTTTTTAATCATTTTCAATTCCACAAAAGCAGATTGCAAAAGCAGAATATCCATTCAGAGAGCTTATTAAAATTGATAACGCTGATGAAAACTCTCTTCAACTATACAAAATGTTCTTCTTTCTCTCTCTAAAATGGGCTTGGTTTTTTTTCCACTTCATTCATAGGATGCTTTAGAAGTTATCTTAACAGTAGTACTTTTTCCTGATGGCTGTGGTAGTCTTTCTTCCGCACCTCTCTTTTGTTCTGCAATTTTTTTCAACTGCCCTGTTTCATGATATGGGAAATCTCCCAGAAGGAATAATTCCACTATTTTTTTTCCTTTTAGTTTTCTAAGTTTTGGGAAGCAGAGAGATAGTAGACTACAGAAGACAGGTGAGTCATTCATAAATAACCTTTGCAAATAACCTACAAAGTTACCCCTGCATGGCCCCATGGGAGTCTGACAACCAATCAGGATATATTTCTTGCCACAGGAACAGGAAGCAAGTTCAAAGCCCAACAGAGGGTATAAATTTCTCTCCCTCTCTCACCCATGTGCTCTTTTTTCCCAGGACCTCACAGAGTCCTCACAGACTTTTTTTTGTCTGAAAACTGACGGCGGATCGGAGGTTCCCGTACTCGACTGCTTTAAAAAAGCAGCAGGTCCTCCCAGACCCCCAAGAGTCTGAAAACTGACGGCGGTAGGCTCGGCTAAGTCAAAGTGAACCCCACATCTGAGAGGGAACATGGGAAGCTTTAGCTCAAGGGTAGTGACAGGAACCCCTTAGGAGATTTAGGAAGAAGATGTGAGCAAATTGTGTAAAGAGTGGGCTTTGCTCAGGGACAAAATGAAGCTGGAAAACCAATTTGGCTAAATAAAGGTACTTAAAAGAAAAGGGAAAATGTTGGGGGTTTTGTTTGTTTGTCTGTTTGTTTGTTTCTCTCTCTTCCTCTCTGTCTTCCATGCAACCACGTGGTATGTTTGTTAAGATTTGTGCCTTCCCTAATTTAACTGAGATTTATGGTGGGAATGACCAGTGTGTATGTGTGTAAACCAGAGAGTTGTGTTTTCCTCTCTTTTCTTTCTCTTTCTCTTTCTCTCTTTCTCTCTTTCTCTCTCTCTCTCTCTCTCTCTCTCTCTCTCTCTCTGTGTGTGTGTGTGTGAAAGTCTCTGTGTGCCCTTGAGGTAATTGTAACTGTAAAATGTCTCCAATCCAAAAGACAAAAATTTTAAATTGCTTCAAAAAAATAAAAATAAAAGCAAGAAAATGCCTTCACCCAGTTTAGTCTGGCCAGCTAGAAAGGGTGAAGTTTCCTTCCCTCTCTGTACTTTTAAGAACAGCCCAAGTTTAAGAGGGAATGTTTTAAGTTCACTCACAGGAAAAGTTTCATCCTTGCATTTACTATGCGTTTAAATGATTTCATCTGTCCAACCTTTTCCTGAAACATGTGAACCCAGTTTTTCTTCCTTCCTCATCTGTGATGTCTCCATTTTGTTATAATTGCTTTATCTGTTTAATAACTCTAGTACTGGTGTTTCCCCCCCCCCTCAAACTCTGCCTGCAAGCTATCTATCCATCCCCACTCTATCTCTCCATCTTTTATTCTCCTACAATGCCCTTCCTCACCCACAAAGGGGGGAGGGGACCCTGTTCTCATTTCTTTCAGCCTTGCACAGACAACTCTGAAACCTGTGGAAGCAGATAACGCTGACCCAGATGCTGCCTCCAGAGGAGAACTTCCATTCATTTGAGCCAGGAAATTGGATCCAGCCCCCCACTAGAGTCATCACAACAACCAGAGTGGAGCAGACCTTCCCAAGCCTGACTGACCACCCTTACCACCAAGCCAAGCCTAATGCCACCCAGCAGACATGAAAGAAAGGACCCTGAGATGGACAAGTAAAAGACTAAAAGACTCTTTTCAATCTCCAGAAGACAGCTGGAAAGACTATGGGGGAGGGTGGAAATTCATTGTAAGGTTTTCTTTCTATGCTTCATTCACAATTGTAACTGATCAGTTAAATGGATTCATGAAGGGATGGCATTTGGGAATGGTTGACACAGCAACTTCTGAACACTTTAGATTTCTGTCTGGTTGGTGGGAGGGAAATTTGTCCAGCATGTCTGTATTGCCTGTATTTTAGAAGTAGCTTCATACACAAGCACACATACAGAGACACACCATTCAGAATTAGACTGAGGTTATCCTCTTCACCTACTTCCTCACAAAGCTTCTCCTTTTTGCTCTGTGGCACTAAGGCCCAAGCAGTCATATCTCCCTGTTAATTCCATGGGGGAGGGGCATTCACCTCAGGCAATTCCCTCACTGAAGAAGTAACAGAAAAGAGATCTCCAAACCCCAAGCCCTGATTGTGACTCACAAATGATGCTGCTCAGTTGTCCAGTAAAGCAGGATATGTTGCACTGGTGGTCTCATGAGTAGGAGTCCCGGGGCTCATTGTGTGTAATTTTAAAAATACTAAATAGCCTGGATTGCACAATGGCTAACCTCAATTTGGCCTCACAAAAGTAAGAGCTAAGGCAGGTTTAGTAACCATCCCTTGGAAATGGGCAGCCTGTAATTTAAAGGAAAACCATGGCTGTGAAGTATTTTGGGACTTGTGCTTACTTGAAACATGACTGGAAGCTCACAGAAAGTGACATCAAACCTCTGAAAATAATTGGCATGGAAAATTGGATACTGTAAATTTCTTTCCAGAACTTTTGTCCTGGTTGCTAGAACTTCATGGCTGAAAGCTCCCCTTTTGGGAGCCAAGGGTTACTTTTCAGCTGTCTCTGTAATTGTACCCCCCCATGCCTGAGCTGCCTTAAGACCTGCAGTCCCACCCCTCCAAAACACAACAAAAAGGGAAAACAGTTTGCCTTAATGATGGTTCAAATTGACCATGAGTATCAAATATACTCTGATGCTACCCTGGATTTGTGCTGAAGGTGAAATAATTGGCAAAAATTATTTGCCCAAGCACAAAAGGGGGATTGTAGAAAGTTAGCACTCTCCTAGAAGAATGAAATATTCTAGGAAATATTAAAAAGGCAGAATATTATACCTCCCTGGATGAGAAAAGGAGAAACATGCTTTTGGAAAGCAGCCCCCACCTTTGTTAATAGCCCCAGAAAGGCTGGGCCAGCTTATCTACAACACAAAAGACCTTCACCCTCAAGACATAATAGCAGGGGTGACATTCAAATTTGTCCCCTACCAGTTCTGTGGACATGGCTTGGTAGGCGTGGCTTGGTGGGGTCATGTGACTGAGTGGGTGTGACCAACTTGACATCACTCACAGCAAGGTGGGGCAGCACCACCCCACCAAGCCACACCCACAGAACCGACAGAAAAGTTCGGCCAAGTCTTCTAGCATTCAACCTGGCTGCTTCTCGCCTCCTTCTCATGTTTGCTCTGTGTGTATGAGCCCGAGAAGGAGGAGAGAAGGAGTGAGTGGGAGGGGCGGGGAGGGGCCAGTCAGTGGTGCGATTTACTGGTTCTCCGAACTGCGCATAATCGCCGCCACCAGTTCTATAGAACCTGTCCAAACCTGCTGAATTTCACCCCTGCATAATAGGATTAGCCCTCTACCCATCTCACCACATGATACCTGAGATCACCCAGCAAGATTCAACCAAGCCTGGGACTCAAAACAACCTACAAACTTACCCCTGCATGGCCCCATGGGAGTCTGACAACCAATCAGAATACATTTCTTGCCACAGGAACAGGAAACAAGTTCAAAGCCCAACAGAGGGTATAAATCTCTTTCCCTCTCACCCATGTGCTCTTTTTCCCCAGGACCTCAAACCATGTGGTCCTGTCCACCATTAAACCATCTTTCCAAGCAGTCTCCATGTTTCCAGTGTCTTTCTTCCCACTTGGAACTGAACCCAGATGGACATTTCTTCCAACACTACTAAATATCAAAATGAGCTTCAAATCTAAAGAATTTATTACATGTAAGATTAATAATATTAGAATTTCATTCAAGTGCTTTGTACAAAAATTTATATATCTGAAAATAGATTTATAGAACATGCACATCTAATGTGCAGTCAGTATGCCTGTATTATATGAATGCTAATCAAATGGATGTCATTTTAATTAAAAGGTTTCTAATTAAAGACTAGCATCTGCTGAATCAGATGAATTTAAACACAGCCTCTCTAATCTGGTATGCTCCAGATGTGTTGCTTTTTAATTCCCATGTTCGAGTTAGGATGTCACACTGACTAGAGAGATCAGGACATAAGCACATAGGAAGGGCAGGGATTGAGGAAATGTGCTTTAAACTACCTGACCTTTTAGGTGGCCAGAACTGTATCCTATACTTACCAAGTCAAGCATATGCCTACTCATTTACTCATCAGGAAATTTCATTCATTGTGCAACAATATTGGAATCCTTTTATTCAATGCATGGTATTCCAGCCACCATACTAAGCGGGGCTTAATCCCTTATAAACATGCTCAAGAGCGGTGCCAGCTGCTGCCAGCACTCTTGCAGCTTTTGTAAAATAAAGGAGATCCAAAGCCTGTTTCCAAACAAGCTACATATTCGTGTTTTCTTCTTGCTCCGAAATGACTCGGGAGGGGGAGAGGTCTTATGGTCCTTTCCAATCCTTCGAAAATTTCTCCCGGGAAGTAACGCAGGTTCTGCCCATCCCTATCGATTTCCTCGCTCCGTCGCCTCCACGTGTTCAGCTCCACCTCCTTTAGCTTGATGGCACGGCATGTATTAGGCCCTTGATAAAGGAAAGTGGCCAGCGGCAACGAGGAAATCTACGCGCTTCGGTCTCTTCGAGAACCGAGTATTTGTAGCTCAATTAATCGCCAGGATCGTCTGCGCTTGGGCCGCTCTTCCAATCCAAAGGCGTCTGCTCAGACGCCACGAGCCAATCCGCCGTCAAGAGGTGGGCGGAGGCGGTAGAGCAGATGCCCAGGGAGGGTCGAGTGCGCGGCCAGTCTGCCGCGCTGGTCTGCCGCCGCCTCTCCAGTTGCCTCAGACCTCAAACTTCAAACGTAGACCGAGCCTGTGCAAAGGAACATGTATGGCGGCTGGGAAAGGCGAGCGATGTGGTAAAGTCCAAGGCGCAATCCAGACTCGGATCTTTTCTTGGACTTGCCATGAATCATTGGTTCCTGCACCATCGTAATCCGAGGTAAGCTTTCCAGAAAGGATGGTCGCTTTGCAAGACCCAATCATTCATAGGGAGCTTCTTCTCAGCCCGGAGATTCCACATGAAGCTATGTATTAAATGGAATGGGAAGAGAGCACGGATGTCCACGATTTCTTTCGCGCTTAACAAACAAAACTCTGTCCTTTGCGCGCGATCCTTTAGCAGCAAGTCGTGTCCTTATGATTTCATAATTAATCATCCAACCCGATAAACCCTTTACCACAGGGCCTTCTAATAACGTGGCGCTGCTTATTTTTGAAACCTGTATTTGCCGCCTAAAAAGGGCTCACGCAGTGGCGGAGAATAATCAAATTTAATTCCAAAGAGTGGGAGAGGTTGCCCAAGCGTGGTACGGAAGCATCAATCATTTCAGCAAACTTGGGGAGTAGGGGGTTTAGCATTCTTTTGAGAATGGTGCTCCAGAATATCTCGCAGACATCCAGGGTAGCAATGATATTCTACAGAATGTTGAGGCACCACAACTCCACAGGATCACTTTTGTTCTAGAAACTTTGGAGTTCAGGTGTGCTTGGTGGTGCCCTGTTGGAATGGCCATCTTTCCCAAATCTATTTTAATTTAATGATAAAGTCCCAAGAAAGGATGTTTTGGAAATACGCATGGCATCAGAGAACGAGTCAAGGATGATCACTGATAAGGTGATCATAGTTTGTCCTATGATGGCATGAATTTGTATTTAGGCTACAGCCATTCTTTTTATATTTTCATTTATAAATACTAGCCAACCTATACAAATATTATGAATATAAACATCCACTCTCTGCTTTTTGGACAGTGTTTTTCTGACACTAATTGCTAAGCATGAACCAGAATGAGAAAAAGGAGTGGTGAAATATAATACTGAAAATATGTCGATGAAGTGTAAGGTAAGGAATTTGAGGTATCACAATCAAGATGAACCAATAAATCAAAGAACATAAATTCTTAATGAACCCAGTAAGAAAAAAAATGGATGAAGAATTTACTGTATGTATTTAATTGAACTGCTGGAGATAACTACAATTATGTGTAGATTGTAGGCCTACACATAATTCTGTAAGATTAAGTTTTATAACTTACTGGAGATCTATGTTGACATTCATACAATTTTACAATCAATACGCACTGAAGTGAAAAAGGTCGGAGGGAGAGAGAAATGCTTGGTAAACACATAGGAAAAAAAATCAGTCTGAAATTGGATCAGCTAGAATGGTAGGTACATTAATTGCAACAACTGGGAAAATCGGATTGTCAAAATTACATGGTGAGATGACTTCATAGTAGAAGGAGAAGATACAATATGAATCAAAAACCTATGTCACAGCAGACTACACAAATGTAAAAAAAGATAAATCTGACTAAAAGTAATAATGTAAGTTGTTAGAGTTGTTCCTTGTTTATATGTTCAGAAAAATCCAGTGTATGTCCACCTAACACAAATATAAGGTAGATGGCATTGTTTGCAACTGATACAATTATAACAGTCACTTATGACTGATAGCAAAACTATTAGGAAACATACTATAATATATATAAATGTCTGCAAAGTTTCCTGTGTATATTAAATAGACATCTGAAGAGTCTATATTTTATTTTTAATTTTGGTAGAGAATATGTTGAGCCAATTAAAATGCTGATGTGTTTGCTTTAGTAAATTTGATTAATTGAATCTGCTGGGTACATCTATAAATTAATAATGCAGTTTTCAATAAACTTCTGAATATGAAAGTAATTGTAATAGATTTACTTTTAATGAAATATGCTCAATTGCAGCCTAGATTTTTGGTAGACATGAAATGCTTCCTATGCTGAGTAAGTAAGACTGGCATTCATCAGCATATTCCTAACTCTACAGATTAACTGCCTGCCCTTTACGTAAATATTAACACACACACACACACACACACACACACAAACAATAGTACATTTTCATTCATTTTTATCCAAGGCTAGTAGATATTTTGCATTTTGGAATGAATGAAGCAATTGTGCTTCTTTTTCTACTAATAAGAACTGCAAACCATTGAATTTGACAGTAGCTGAAATAAACATTTTTTTTTCTGGATCATTCATTAGACTGAAAAATGCTTTAAAAAGGATTAAAAACAATTCTAAGTTATCAGATACCTCAGGGAAAGTGCAAGGAAATTCTCTCAAAAATTGCATAAAACCCATACATTTAAATGCAAAGTATACATTGATTAAGAATAGTTATGACCAGTTTGGTTAACTTAAATTAAAAAGGTGCAAAGACTTCTGGCCTAGAGGAAAGAAATAATTTAGATCTCATACTTTAGTATCAATCTTTTATGGTGGCTCAGCAATCAGATTCATGGGATTTTTGTCTTCTAGATGTTTACCCTAAACTCAAATCTGTGTCATTGATAAATAATTTTGAATGCCAGAAATGTATTAGTTTCTCTTTTTTATCCTTTTTTCTTCTAACAATTTTTTCTTGTAAGATAATAAAAAAATAAAATTAATATTATCAATGGTTCTAGTTCTAGCCTTTTCTGGAATGATTGTTAAGAAAGCAGAAATACTTTCCATATCATTCTTGTAGCTTGTCATTTTTAAATCCACATTCAAATGAGTGTCTTGTCTGGTAAATCCCATTCCTCTTCCATAAAATCTTTTAACCACAATCTGGATCCATTTTTCACAAATATCCTTTAATATCTCTGATGTTAAAGTATTTTGCTCTATTCTCTGTTAGAAAGTCAAGTGTAAATGTTCTCCTTTAATTGTAATCTTCTTTCCTTCTGATTCCCTTTAGTGTGCAACCTTCAAAACCTTCATGGGGTTTTATTAGGAATTCAAAACAACATTTTCCAATAGGAAGGATTCTTATAATTAACTTTAAAATCTTATTTCGAGTCCATCTAGACAGTAAGTTCATTTGAAAGTTTCCAAAACCAATGTTTTAACCACTCCTTTCTTGTTTATTCCAAATAAAAGATTTGAAAATAAATCCTTAAATTTGCATTTAAAACTTCTTTCACTAGGAATTGAAGGAAACACACCTGCTGCTCTAAAACTTACATTACAAAGGTTTCTAATAATTAAAAAGCAATTTCCAAAAGTGATTAAGAAATGAGGTTTGGCAGAATGTTATGTCCACATAATAAACTACATTGCAGCTATGAGCTTAATTGGAGCCCCTAAACTCCAAGTCAAGGGCTCATAAGCCAACTGCAAAAACAGTTCCTACAGTTTACTCATGAGAAGCAGCTTTCCAGAGTTCACATGGGTGCTCTCAAGATTTCTCTTTTATCCGGATTGATTTTTAATGGCCATCTGGCATCCAATCAGGGTCACTCCTTCAGAAATGCTTAATTCGCTGTGAATACTCACCAGAAGTCAATGCAATCTATCAATGACAACAAAATAAGAGGGGAGAAAAAGCATGGGTTGTTTCATATAATCAGGCTTTCTGTTTCTCAACTCCAGTAATTCCAGTGTAAATTGTATCCAAGATTGTCTTCTCATGAGTGTCTTCTTTGAAAGCCATTCTACATATGGTAGCTCGGTCAATGCAATCACATTTAAATTGAGCAGAAATAATTAGCAATAGATCAGCTACCTATTCCAGGCAATTCCAGATTTTTTTGTCATAATATGTCCATTTCAGAAAAAACAATTGCCTTGAAATGGAAGTTCCCTATGTACAGTTACAAGTCAGTTACATGTAGAGGTCATGCCATTTGGTCATGAGAGCACACATCTCAATTTAAAATGGACTACAACTTTGTATGTTTTCCCGAGCACCTTAGAAAACAATATTTGGAGGTCTGGCTTTCAACACAGAGTTTTGAATTCCTGATAGATGTTTGCCATCCTGAAGCGAAGGGCTGTAATATTGTAAAAATAATTTTTGATCAGCCCTTTATATTTAGAATTATATCTGTTTGTCTGTGATTTTACATATAAAGTACTGCATGTGTTAAATGCTACCTTTTTATAAACATCCTGTTTTTTACATTGTGCACTGCTAAAAACATGTTTACATATCTGAATGTAAGTTAATTGTGTTATTTGTGTGCACTTAAGCATTTTTGGTATTGCACAATTGTTTACTCCTAAATGGAATTCTTTTTCCTCCTTGCCTGTATGCTTAGTATAAAAGCAAGAGAGAGAGAGAGAGAGAGAGAGAGAGAGAGAGAGAGAGAGAGAGAGAGAGAGAGAGAGAGAGAGAGAGAGAGAGAGAGAGAGATGCTCTTGTGCCACAAATGTGGCTCTTGTGCCACATTTTGGAAAGTCTAAAAGAGCTTCAGTGCAGAAATCGAGGAAAACACTCCATGAAATCGATAATAGTGATCAATATCAAAAGAAAAAAAAACTAAATTATCTATTTTGTAGATAATCCAATGGATTATCCAATAGATAATCCAATAGATAGCTGTTTCTTTCCACGGCATTGGAGTGAATTTAAGGAGAGTGTCTTTTTCAGGCTAAGCTCAACTGTTAGCAACCTCATGGATATATTCATATTTTTCTTAGCAACAGTATAGATGAGGTTTACTATTCCATTGTTGGGTTATTTAGATTTTCTTAAAACTTCAAAATCTAGCTTGGTTTTCTTCCAAGTAAACACTAATCAGACTTGACCCACTTTGAGATCAGCCATGATGGGGTGTGGGGGGGAATTGACACCTAGTGGAATGTTGTTATGACACAGAGTGAAAGATAAGAAATTCTGAAACCATCATAGATTTAGTTTTATGGTTTCAGCTTAGATGCATCTTAATCAGGCAGTATAACTCAAAAACAGAATTGCAGAATACACTTATTATTTATTTGACTTAAAGAGCAACTTGTGAAGGCTATACTTTGTCAGGGCACAAATTCCCATATAACCATGTTTGCTGAAAACAATTATATTTTCCTGTCATTTTTGAATTAGAAAGAGATGAAAGATGGTAATGTAAATTCTAACATATCACTGTTAAAAAATAACCCCATAACCTCCAAGTTCTTTCAAAATCGGTCTCATCTTACTTATATGATAAGGACCACTTCAAACTACCAGAAAATTAGATCAGCTGTTTTCATACCTGTTCTTATTTTAAAGGAACACCCAGATTCCAAATGAGATTCTGTACATTCAGTAATGGTAACTCGTGCCTCATAAAAAAAACCTATCATGTCCAAATTTCCCCAGAAAAATGAATCTGCATTTCAAGTGTGAATGTTACCTGGGGGCATGACAGTGAATCTGAGAGTTAGCTCATTTAGAATGTGTAGACAACTCTGTGTTTTCTAACAGTTTTCCCAGAGCTGCAGTAGACCAGGAAACCATTTATTTAACAAGATAAGTTTCCAGCCGTTTATTCAATATAATCTCTCTTTTCCTCTTAACAGAGTAAGTCAACTTTATTTGCATAGCAATAAAATAAATCTGCCAAGAACATGTTTTACAGCTATTAATTTAGCCTTATTACATTTTGATTCAACACTAAGAGTTCATTTCTATACATTTCTATTTGGAAGCAGGTCCTAAGGTTACAATGGCTGTAAGTCTCTGGTAGGCGTACATAGGATTTAGAATCTAAATTTATATATTTATTTTTTTAATAGTTTTGTCTCCCTTCAACCCACTTTGCCTCAGGAAACTTGGGGACTGTTTGAGAAAACAATGGCAAAAAGTTATTGGGTGTTAACCTATTGCAAACATGAATGTTTGTGCATTAAAGACCAATAATACATTTGGTTATTAGTTATATCCATTCTTCGATGTTTAAAGCAACCTCTAATAAAGGAAAGCAGTAGGAAGGAGAATTCCTTTTTTATTTAAGCCTCTCAAATCACTCTGGTGTTTACAGATTATGGTAATGTCTAAACAAGCCAGAACTGCAGGATTGGGGTTTTCTAATTCTTATCTACCAGTATTAAGTAGTTACAGAGATGAATGGACAAGCATCGGGGGTAGTGTGTGTCTGAAACCATTTTAAACCAGCACATCCGTTCTTACCTACTTAAAATATGATTCATAAGTTCTTGTAAATATCAGCTAGTGGTTAGGCTTGTGGTTTAAGATAGCATGTTATATGTTGGATAACTGCATGCTTCTTCTGAGATTTTAAATTGCCGGCTGGCTAAAACCACATACTTGTGGAATAACGTCCAATACTGATAAGCTTCTTGCACCTTTTCTTGTAATTGCTGGTAATTATCTCTGCATCTGAATATTAAATTAAGGTGTTTCATAATGTCCGAGCAACTTATTCAAATGAAGATGGGAAAATGCATTTACAAACAAGATCTCCCTTGCCTTTTGTAGGCTTTGGTCAAAGAGAACTGAATCTGCTGCTAACAGATAAATTGAAATAGTTCTCTTAATAATTTCTCCATAAAACTGTCTTCTAAGATTCTGTCTTTTGCTGATTTAGTAATGGATAAATAACATATTTATTCAATTAATTACTATGGATTAATGTCTTTTAAACATTCTGATGAGTTTTTATTCTTATTCCTCTTCTAACCTCCCTAAATGCATTGCCCATAGGCTACAATTTGGAAAATATATAAATAATTTATTTAAAAAATAACCATGTAGTCAAAAATTCATATTTTTTCAGAGCAGAGTTTGCAAGTTTTTTAGTATCCAAATTGTTTTCTTCAGACAAGATGATAAAAAAAATTCAGAAAAAGTGAGGTAAAGACAAAATGGGACTGCTATTAAAACTAAATTATAACTGAAGTGGAATGCGAAATTAATGTGCAAATTGGATAGCATCAAATGGAGAGAGAGAGTGTGTAACAAAAATACAGCAGTCAATTTATTGCTTGAATAAAGTTTCCCTCTTCAGTGATGTTCTAGCAATTCTACACAGTTTTATATATCCCGGTGATGCTGTAATTTTTCTTCATAATTGAAGGTGTACATTAAAATTCTTTGATGGTTTGCATCCATGAAAGAAAGAGACTGGGTTACTTGGCATTAAATTCACAGATTTTCTGGATAAACATTTAAATTGAACAGCGGGGACAGAATTAATTGATACAGAAAATTTCTGTCCCCAGCAATCTAAAATTAATAGGGTTATCAGTGCATGTAACATAGATGTTTGTGTGGGTAAGATTATCAACCTTGCTGTCAAGCAAAACCAAGCATTTAATAGTGAGTGCCATACCATGTGCACTAATCAAACAGGTGGCAAGAAAGTAGGGGCAGTCAGGCACAACACAGGTTATGTAGGCAGTAAACACAGGGTCAATCAAAATGGACTCGGACTTCTGGCGGTGATGTCACGGTGGAGCAGAGCAAGGGAACGGGGCTCCATCCTGAATTTTTTTGTCTGGAGACCCTAAATAGGGCTAGAGATGTAAAATTTCCGGAAATTTTGAAGCTCGGAAAAACCCCGTTTTTTTCCGGGTTTTTTGGGGAAAAAACGGAAATTTTTGGAAAAATTGAAAAAAATGCTACATTAGCACTTTTTTGTCTTTTTAAGATTGAAAGTCATTCTGTTACTTTAGGAACATAAAATATGACTATGGACAATTTGACTTGGCATTAAATTATCACAACTAGCATATTAAAAATATAGTGTAGCCAAACAATTATCACAAACA
>QLTV01001162.1:348694-388277 GCA_003457575.1 Thermophis baileyi | reverse complement strand
GCCGCATGTCAGGCCGAAGCCATCTTATTTCGACACTTTGGCCTGCCACACTTTATGCATTTAAAAACGTATTCTCGCTGTGGGAATTTGGGAGGGGCTATTGCATGAGGGATGTAGAAAGGTAGCCATAACAAATTCCTTTAGATTCTCAATGTCATCCTTTTTCCAGCACCTGCCCGGAAGCTGAGGGGAGTAACTGACTCGTCGGCAGAAGGCGACTGGCTAACATCATGAACTTGTGGATGTGGGGACAAGGGGCTTGATCTTTCAACTGGGTGGAGAAACCCTTGTAGCGTCAGATTCGGGTTTCTCACAGGTGTGCCAACATGGCTCTGTTAATAAATTGGAACTTTGAGGAATGCTTTGCCTCGGACTCTGATTTTATTTTGGATGCTATTTGGAACCCTGACACCAGCATGGCTGCATAAAGAACTCTCTGACAAATTGAAAGACAAAAAGGACAAGTATAAAAAGTGGAAAGGGGCAAATAACTAAGGAAGAATATCAGCAAATAGGCCGAGCCTGTACAGATGAAGTGAGGAAAGCTAAGGCTCACAATAAACAGGCTTGTGACAAAAGTAAAAAAGAAGAAAAAAAGCTTCTTCCAACATGTTAAAAACAAGAAAAAAGTCAAGGAAACAATTGGTCCATTGCTGGGAGAAAGTGGCAAGAAGGTGACAAGCAACAGGGAGAAAGCAGAACTATTTAACTATTTTTTTGCATCTGTCTTTACACAAAGGGAAAAAACAGCACCACAAAAAACAGATTAGGAACACAAGTTAAAATAGAGAAGAAAATGGTAAGTGAACACCTGTCTACCCTAGACGAGTTCAAATCACCAGGACCAGATGGATTACACTCCAAGGTTCTGAAGGAACTGGTAGACGAGATCTCAGAACCACTGTACTATATCTTTCAAAGATCCTGGAGCACCGGGGAACTGCCAGAGGACTGGAAAAGAGCTAATGTAGTACCCATCTTCAAAAAAGGAAAAAAAATAGATCCAGGAAACTACAGACCTATCAGCCTGACCTCAATACCAGGGAAGATTCTGGAAAAGATAATCAAGCAACGAATCAACGAACACCTAGAAGCAAACAAAGTAATAACCAAAAGCCAACATGGGTTTGTCAAAAACAGATCATGCCAGACTAATCTTATTGCATTCTTTGACAAAGTGACAAAATTAGTGGACCAGAGGAATGCTGTCAATATAATTGTCTTGCTTCATGATTATTCAGGGGTGAATTTAAAATGAACATCTTCCTTTCAAAAGTATTTTTAGGTGAAAACGAACTGTTATTCATCCTGTGTTATTTAGCTGGCAACAGAATACAAACCAAGTTGTGATGCTGCAGCACCTGAATATGTTATAATCTGAATATGTTATAATCACCTGCATTCAGGGTATCCATGGTCCTAAGAACCATAACAGAAATCCTTCTGAATCAGGCCACGACCTTAATTTCTCACATTGCCTGCATGACCTCTGGGTTGATTACAAGCTCCTGCCATTGTTCCCATCCAAATGGCGTTTGGAGGCATGCAATTTGGAGATAAAACTACAGCTTTGGAAATAATAACTCTTAATAGAGCTGAGGAACTCTATTCAGTGTTGCCTGGAAATACACTTCCAGTTAAATGTAAATATAATTTTATCTTAGCAAATTGTAAATTGATTAAGATTAGTAGCAGGAAATCATTTTTACCCAAAGTGATCTAAAATGAGCTAAACCATATGATGAATGATTGCAGGAACTGGGTATGTTTAGTCTAACAAAGAGAAGGAATAGGGATGACATAATAATAGTCTTCCGATATTTGAGGGGCTGCCACAGAGATGAGAAAATCAACCTATTCTCCAAAGCACCTGAGGGTAGTACAACAAGCAATGGGTGGAAACTAATCAAGGAGAGAAGCAACTTAAAACTAAGGAGAAATTTCCTGACAGTTAGAACAATTAATCAGTGGAACAACTTGCCTCCAGAAGTTGTGAATGCTCCAACACTGGAAGTTTTTAAGAAGACGTTGGATAACCATTTGTCTGAAGTGGTGTAGGGTTTCCTGCCTAAGCAGGGGGTTGGACTAGAAGACCTCTAAGGTCCCTTCCAACTCTGTTATTCTAAATTCTAAATCACATCTCTGTGACCCATTTGAATCATTCAGGTTTCTCCTTGGTCTACTGTACATGTACAATGTACAAGGGGTGAAATTCAAAATTTTTCCCTACTGGCTTGGTGGGCGTGGCAGGGGAAGGATACTGCAAAATCTCCATTCCCACCCCACTCCAGGGGAAGGATACTGCAAAATCCCCATTCCTTCCCCACTGCTGAGGGAAGGATATTGCAAAATCTCCATTCCCACCCCACTCTGGGGCCAGCCAGAGGTGGTATTTGCCGGTTCTCCGAACTACTCAAAATTTCCGCTACCGGTTCTCCAGAACCTGTCAGAACCTGCTGAATTTCACCCCTGCAATAAACTTCTCAAATGTGATGACCTCTAGATTATTGGATTACACAACCAGAAATAACACAAGTTACAGTAGCACTTTTAGAGATCACCAGTTTGAGGAAGACTGGTCTGTAATGACTTCATTTACAGGAAGTCTTAGAATTCAGACATTGTACAAAGTCACTATATGCTTAAGATATTGCTTTTGATTTTGGCTTTGCATGTTGTGTAAACTTAATCAGTTATAGTTTTTAATACAACACAGTTAAAGCAAGCAATGGTTGTATTACTACTACTACTACTACTACTACTACTACTACTACTACTACTACTACTACTATGTATTAATGTAGTCAATGGCAGAGGTTTAGCCAATACTTTTATTTAAGATCCTCCACCAGCAATTTATATTACATTTTGTTACTGAACTACTTGTGACCCACACATTTCCTATGTTCTGGTTACTGTTTATTGGAATTAGCTGCTGATACCATTTTACAAATTGTATCCTTGTATCCTTATGATTTACATTGACTGGTTCCTAATATGATTTGATTGCTTATTTGTACCCAGACTATAATTAAGTGTTGTACCTTATGATTCTTGATGAATGTATCTTTTCTTTTATGTACACTGAGAGCATATGCACCAAGACAAATTCCTTGTGTGTCCAATCACACTTGGCCAATAAAAAATTCTATTCTATTCTATTCTATTCTGTTCTGTTCTGTTCTGTTCTGCTCTATTCTATTCTATTCCTATTCCTATTCCTATTCCTATTCCTATTCCTGTTCCTGTCCTGTCCTGTCCTGTCCTGTTCTATTCTTACAATATTAAAAACCTATTAGGCACAAAAGAGAATGAACATTAACCACAGAAATGGAGCCATCTTAAAATTTGTCTGATTCCCTGGTGATGCCTAACTCCAACAAACCTTAGGAAAAATGCTATGGTGCCCTTGGCTGCATTTGTGCCAACTCCGCCTCCCCCCCCCCAAGTCTTTCATGGAACTTTATCAAGGTTTGCAGAATTCTATGAAGCATTATTTTGAAAACCCTGGTCTAGCTGACTCATGTTTGAGAGAGGACACCAACAGGAAACCTACCTCCTCCAGTTAAGAAGGGACTGCCGCATTCCCTCCACAGCCCCTGTGATCGCCCATCGCATGCTGGCAGGCAGAAGCACCATGGTCCTAAAGGTCCCAATCCATCTCATTCCCATCTCCTTCCTTCCTCCGCGCTCAGGAAGGGACGAGGGGAGGGGGAGAGATTGGCAGCGCTGCCGGTGGCAGTGCCACTGCCGGCTGTGGCTTTCACATGTGGGGCAGGGCGGTCCCAGTGAAAGGGAGCTGCAAGGCCAGGCTGGCGAGCAGGGCATGGAGGCGTTGGTGCAGGTGCTGATCTACAACTTGTTGCGCCATCTGGGCCAGAACATGGTCAGCCTTAGATCCGACCCCCGCAGCCGCCCTGGAGCCAGTGAGAGACTGCCACAACACCTTGGCCCCGCCCCCTGGGCATACACACAGGAGGCGGTGAGCACACACGTCCTGGGTGAAAGGGAAGTGCTCAGAACGCAGTCAGCCTGCAGGGTAAGACAGTCCCCAGGGCCGCAAGGCCCCATGCACACTCACTGCCTCCTGTGCCCGCCCAGGGGGTGGGGGCTGGCCCTTGCTGGCTCTAGGGTGGCCCCGTGGATCTAAGGCTGGCCCAGCTGGCCTGGGCCGGAGCTGAGGCATTGGGGGCCAGTCCTTCGCTGTATCCAGGGCATTCCCGCAGGCCAGATCTACCCACATTGCAGGCCGGATCTGGGCTGTGAGCCTTGAGTTTGACACCCCTGTTTTAGCATGATACGCAAGTGTAACAAGAACGGTTTAAAAAATAAAATCAAAACTATATAAGAAAATTTCCTTAGGGGTGACATGATAGCAGTATTCCAGTATTTGAGGGGCTGCCACAAAGAAGAGGGGGTCAACGTATTTTCCAAAGCACCAGAAGGCAAGACAAGAAATAATGGATGGAAACTAATCAAGGAGAGAAGCAACCTGGAATTAAGAAGAAACTTCCTAACAGTGAGGATAATTAACAAGTGGAACAGCTTGCCTTCAGAAGTTGTAGGTACTTCATCACTGGAGATTTTTAAGAAAAGAGTAGACAGCCACCTATTTGAAATGGTATAGGGCAGTGATGGCGAACCTTTTCGGCACTGAGTGCCCAAACCGGAACATGCGTGCATGTGCATGCATGTGTGCGTGCCGGAGCGCCGGAAACCCGAACACCAGCCGGCCGGTGCACACATGCCTGTTTTCAGGCTATTTTTGGGCCGTTTTCAGGCCGTTTTCTGGGCTGTCTTTCAGGCCAAAAAATGGCCTAAAAACAGTCCGGAAAACGGCCCAAAAAACTTCTTTGGCTGTTTTTCGGCCTGTTTTCCGGCGCCCCAGCGCCCGTGAAGACCAGCTGACATGTGCGCCGGAAACCAGAAGAGCAGCTGGCGATGGCGCGCGTGCCCACAGAGAGGGCTCTGCGTGCCATCTCTGGCAGTTGTGCCATAGGTTCACCATCACGGGTATAGGGTCTCCTGCTTGAGCAAGGGGTTGGACTAGAAGACCTTCCAGATCTATTCTGATTGAAGGTTGCAGTTGACAGCCAGCAGAGAAAGGAAGATTCTCATCTGCAAGTTATACACAAAACCCTTCCAGCTCTATTCTCCAAGTCCCTTCCAACTCTATTCTGATTGATTCTGATTTTTGTAAGAAAGAATTGCATGTTCTCATGTTTTAAAAAGTGCAAATACACATGACTCATTTCGTTGCCCAACAAAGCAGAAAAAATCAAGTCATAATATTACTGATTTTTTTTCAAAGCGCAAGTCAAAAGTCTGATCAAACTGGAAGAAAATTTTTCCGCCTGTGGATTTTGATGCTTAGTGTGGATATAACAAATAAAAAAAGCAAAAATGTTTAATAACTTTGCTTTTCTTTGTCTCATGGCATTTTGAAAGAAAACATCATTTCCATTCTTAGACGATATAACATATAAGTACTTCTTTTCAATATTTTTAATTGAAAAAGAATAATAACATAAACCCCATTAATCCTAGACATACTGTACACAATGTAAGACTGGAATATTGGTCAGTTCTTAATAATTTCAGGTTGTCCTGAAATATAGTAGTTAGAAATGAAACTTAGTATTTTCTCTAATGCTGCTACATGATGTAATTTTGTCAATGCTAGCCACAAAGGGCTTTAGCAACTGCTAGAGGTTGAATTCATGCTGCTGGCACCTCAGCTTCCTTCCCCATTGCTTGCAAATTTAGATTTGCGCATGGTAGATATGGATTCAGAGCCAGTTTTGTGTAGTGGTGGTTAAAGACATAAACTGGGAGTCTTGAATTCTAATCCCAGCCTAGGCATGAAATCAGCTGGATGACTTTGGGCCACTATTTCTCACCCATCAGGCATTGACAAAACAACTTCTGAAAATCTTGCCAGTAAATTGCAGATCCTTGTCTAGACATTTGCTAGAAAAAAAAAAGAATTAAAGTCTTACATCAAGTAAATCAAATTTCTCACCATCATTTATAGAAAAATAATAAAACATAATTTTTGCTCCATCAGGTAGTTCAAAGAAGACATGGGCAGGGCCTCTTTGATAATGATCAGTGTACTTCATGGAAGATTAAAGGAGGAACTGCTGAATTAAGCTGCAGTATTTCTTAACTTTGGACCTGCAGTTTTGGTTACTGGGTTATGTGGTTTAGGTTGTCTTTTCATGCTGTACATAACTAGACATTAGGGATGAAGAGTGCTTCTATAATAGTTCTGAAAAGATACATTGCAGTGTAGTTCCTGTCTTTTCATTGCTTTAATTAAGGCAGTCTCATCTTTTAATAAGATCACACAACCAATGTGCAGAGGCCAGATGATCCCAGGACATGACATGAATTGCAGACAGACTTGTTCCAAAGCATCTTTAGGAACAGACTCCAAACTACCGTCTACAGCAGGGGAGTCAAATTCGATTTCATTGAGGGCCGCATCAGGGTTGTGTTTGACCTCGGGGGGCCAGGGTGGGCGTGGCCAGGGTGGGCATGGCTAGCTTGACATCACTCGTGTCGGGGGGTGCCTGTAGTGGCCCGAGGGCTCTGCCAGCAAAAACAGGCTCCTGAACTCCGTTTTCGGCTGCGACGGCTTCCTGCAACCCTCTGCCAGCGAAAACGGAGCTTGGGCCCGAGCTCTGTTTTCGCTGGCAGAGGCACCATGGGCCAGTCCTTTGTTGTTTCCAGGGCGGCCCCGCGGGCCAGATCTAAGCACCCGGTGGGCTGGATACGGCCCCTGGGCCTTGAGTTTGACACCCCTGGTCTACAGTGAGCTTTTCCAAAGTGGTCAGTATTGAACCATCGATGGGACTAGCCACTATAACCATAATCATTATTATTTGTAATACTATTAGTTAAAGTATTAGTTTTACATTATTTTCATATAATAAATGCTTGGGAGTTGATGAACGATCTCAAATTTCATGAAGGAGTTGATAAGTTGAAGAATTTGGGGAACCTTGGGTCTAGAACAGTGGTGGCGAAACTTTTTGGCACTGAGTGCTGACACGGGAGCGTACGCTCGCGTGCCAGCAAAACAGCCGCCTGGTGTGCATGCACGTGCCGGGAAGATGATCTTCCACTTTCTGTCACGCCACCTGGTCTTCCGTTTTCTGGCGCGCATGAGTGCGAGAAGACCAGCTGGCCTGTGCGCATGTGTGCACTGGAAACCGAAGAGTATCAAGCGCCCCCCAGCCCGCCACCAAAAACAAGCCAGTGCAGCCCCCCCTCCTGCCTCTTACCTCAGTGCCGGACTGATGTTTCTCCCCGCCCGAGCGGGCTTCTTGCATGGCCCCAGCCCTCTGACCCGCGCCACCGATGCGCGGACACGGTCCAGAATGCCTGCCTGGTTCAGGGGCAGCAGGGCAACGTTTGCTGGCTGGGCGGGCGGCAGTTCTCACGCTGCTGCTTCCGGCTGGGATGCTGGAGGACAAGTCACCATCGGGGAGGCGAGCTGCCCCAGGAGGGCCGGAGGAGTGCGCAGCTCCTCACGAATGGAGATGCCGCCAAGGGCCCGGCTCGCCAGCGGGAAAGCGGCTGTGGGGGCCGGCCGGTCGCTCCTGCCCCTTGCCCTGCGGCTGCTGCTGCTGCTGCTGCTGCTGCTCTTCTGGAGCTGCAGGGCTGCACAGGAGCATGTGCACAGGGCGGCTGCTCTTCCAGTTTCCGGCGCTCCCGCGCACGTGAAGACCAGCTGGCTGGCGCGCCGGAACCCAGAAGAGCAATGGGTGATAGCTCGCATGCCCAGAGAGATGGCTCTGCGTGCCACTTCCAGCATTCATGCCATTGGTTCGCCATCACGGGTCTAGAGCTATCGACCCTGATAATGGTATTTTGATGTCTCTGTGAGAAGCATTCAGCTTCTATGAAGCATTGAGTCTTAAAGATTCCTAGTTAACAATATATAACCATGAATTTACTTCTTTTAATTTTAGGGAAACCAATCAGACTGTACATCAGGCTATTATTTAAATGCTAAATAATAGCAATACCTGTACTACATTTTTGTTAAAACAGTTTTATCCTGTTTTATCTGTAAGTGCCTGATACAATATGTGACATTGAGAATCAAAGGACATTTGCTATAATGAAAATGCTACAGAATTCTCTATAAGATTCAGACTGTTGGTAAGTAGAATGTATCTTATTATCAGTGTGAAGAAAATGAAGGGACATAATAATAGTAGACTAGGTAGAATTACTGGGACATAATAATAACTTGCTATTTCGCTTCTGTAAGAATTGCTTTGTTCCTGTAAGAATTAGAATTGCCTCTGCCATTTGCTTCTACCAGTGATCTAACTCCTATTATTTTGTTTTTGTGTACAACTCAGTGCCTGGTGTGGTGTATGTCATGGCCTGGCAGGGTTACATCGGGCAAATACCTGTGTTGCTAAGCACTCAGCCCCCTGTTCCTTGCTGCACTGCCAAAGGAAGGCCTGGACCAGGGGGGCCAGAATTGGGTACTAAACTGATGTCTCTGAAGGTATAAAAGGACGCCATACCTTCCCCAAGGTGTGGCCTTTCACTGCATGCTCTTTGTCTGTATGTTGTGGAATGGTCTATCCAGCTCTTCTTTTTACAAATAAAAGCTGTGGCATACTGGTGACTCAAGTACATTTTGGGAACTTACATTTTTCTGGCACCCAATGGGGGGCTCGAAGGCACTGTTTTCTTTCGAGGTGGCCGCATTCGGCCCCTCACAAGCTGAACTCCTTTAAAGTTCAGTGGCCTTCACTATGGCAGACGGAAGAAACCAGCTGGCACCAATAGCGAAATCAAGAGCGCTCCCGGCAAATTTGACCTGGTGACTTTGACCAGGTCATTTGCTGGCAGATTCCGATTCCAGCCAAACCTGAATGTCTTAATCAAACAGGCTTGTACTGGGGGTTGTGGAACTGAGCTCTTCTAGGTGAGTAGAAATTTTTTTGGGGGGAAGGGGAGTGTTGCCTTGTGTGTTTGAGTGACTGAGACGTGGGAAATACCTGCTAGAGGTTTGCCTACACGTTGAAAGGAGTGTGACTGTTGGAATAAGAATCTTTAGATTCAGGGGAGGGTTCTGACCAACTCCGAGCTGACGGGAAGGTCCGAGAAATCCCTTAGGAAAAGGGAGGGTCTGGTTAGGCTTCGAGCCGACAGAAAGGTCTGAGAAATCCCCTTAGGAAATATGGGCAACAATATTAGTAGCCTGTACAGAACAAATAACCTAGTAAAAAGAATAGGGCCGTGTTCTCCGTTGGGCTGCGTGTTAGCCCACTGGAACACGTTAAAAAAATGTGAAAAAAGTATATATATATTTTAAAATGTATAAATAAAATTAAAAAACCCCATGTGGCAGTAAAAGTTGCTTTAAAAAATGTCTTTTAAAAAGAAAAATACATGAAAATTTGAAGGGACAAAACCTCCACAGGTCTGGAAATGTTGTTTTATGGTATGTGTGTGTCTGTCTGTGTGTAATCATTTCCAAACCTTCAGGAAGGATGAGACCCTCTAATAATAGTACACAAAATGTTATTTAGAAAATGGAGCTCATTGGCTTGTGAAAAAGCTCCTTGAAATAATTATAATGATTAGTTTGCATGGAGAAAGCATGAAATGAAATTTTTGTATGTGAAATTGGTTTACACAAGTAGTCTGATTGCAGTACAAATGTGTGAGTATGTTGATGGTAAAAAATTGGTGTGAATGCTTGTGTGTTGACCCCCATCCCCAGACTGAAACAGTAAGTTGCAAGGTTGTTGTTGTTGTTGTTGTTGTGAAGTAAGTGAAAAGGCAATAGCAAGTGTTTGCAAGAAAAAGAAATGAGAAAGATCCCATGGAGGATGTGGGAGAGAAATTTGTGGAAAATGTCTGATTTATTGAAGCTAGAGAGAGTTGCCGAGAAAACTATTTTGTTGAAAGGATGCTGAATGGAGAAAGGAGGTGAGAATTCTCTGTAGTCTTTTAAACATTTTTCCTCCCTGTATTTTTCCCCCCTCTTGATCATTCTTTTACACAAGGACTTTATATCCAAATATAAAATAACAATATGACAGGACATAGAATTAATGACTTGGTAAGTTTTTGACATTTAAAAACTTGGGATAAAAATTTTGAGGACTTCTCTGTAATGTTCAAGATAATGAAAAGGGGCGTTGGTCCTACCTGAATGCCGTTTCTCAGTGGAGGTTGCAGGATAGGCCAGGAATGGTGTTGACTTTGTCCTTCTGCCTAGAGACTGAGTCATCATTTTTACAGCCACGCCTCCTTGCCTCTCTGTCAGGCTCCAGTTATCGACTCATTCCAGCCTGAGAGAGACTCTTTTTCGTTGGCTGTCAGTCTGGAGGCAAAAGGACTTTGAAGATTAGAATTTCTTGGTCTTTGCAGCTTGCTTTGGACAGTTTCTCAGACATTCAGGTTTGAATTGAGCGCTACAGTAGCAGCGAGTAGTTTGACAGGTTGTGCTGGCCGTTCCAGCTTAGTTGGCTTGCCGCCGACATTTTGAGACCGCCTCACCCGTCATCAGAGGCTACTTGACAGGTCGTGCTTCTATCGCCGACCTAAGCGCGGATTTGCGCTCTAATTGCCTGTTTTTCAGCATCAGGGGCTGATTTAAGAGTCGCGCCTCCAGCGCACATACTTGACAAGCGGCTTCGTGCCCTAACGGTCTATCTGACTATCGGGATCCATTTGACAGATCGTGCGGTCACCGCTGCCATTTTGAGCACGATTTAGAGCGCTAGCGATCTCGCGTCAGAGCGAGGCTTCTGGCACATTAAGCCTGATTGCAGAGGAGTCTGCTCGCCCCTCGATATCAGAGCTGGCTGCCCTGGGTCCGCCCCAGCTAGCCGCCCGTAGTTTGCGATATTCACAGGAGATCGCTGGAAAGTGAGCTGGCTAATCCGTGGGCTTCCTGGCACAGCTGCTACCACCATTAGCGAAATTAAAGCTCTGGAATTTCTGGGTCCCTGCCTAGTTCGGCTAAGCATTACCCTTAGAGCTTAAATCTGAGCTTAACTAGCTGTTTGCCTGACTGATGGCTTTGGAGGCTGCCAAAATGGCAGATTGCCCTGTCAGATCAGAGGAACGTGATTCTTACTCTGTGCAGAAAAAGACCCAGTCTGGGTCAGACAAGGGCAGAAAAAAGGGCTCAAAGTCATCTAAGCCCAAGGAAGTTCATGCATCTAACGCTGAGTTAAAGGATTAGGAGAGAAGGCAAAAAGCCTTAGAAAAGCACATTGCTAAAGAGCAAAATAACCAATCTGCCAAGCTGTCATTTCCTAACTCTGCTTCAGCTTCTGTTTCTCGCCCTGCTGTTTCTGAACCAGCCATCCAGGAACGCCAGGCTCCACAATCTTGGCTGCCAGAGGGTGCTCTTGAGCTGTCTCCCTCGTCTGCATTGCCTCCCATGACAGAAATAAAGGAAGATCCTTTTGGCTGTTCAGCTGCAACTAGATGGCAACCAAACCCCTGTAAAGCCCAAATCCCTCCTGAGGCCACTTTTACACCTACAGCCGCTGGCTTACACCAAACGGAGGCCCAGGAGCCAGATCTCCCTGAGAACATTAAAAATTATATTTCTCAGGCAATTTTCAGGGTCATTTCAGCTGCTTGGCAGCAACATTCCCAGCCACCCCCTATCGCTATGAATTTACCACAACAGCAGGTGGCTCAACTTGTAGCGCATTCGTTTGAGCAATCATCCAGCCACTCCATTGGGTGCGAGGACTCCAATCTAGACGAAGGGGCATTGGCAGACCTGGACTTATCTGAGGATGAGGGTTTCACCCCAGACACCCCCGCATTCTCTGGCCTGTTCCCTGCGGGGTTGTTTAAGGCTTTACTCTATAAGGCGAAAACCATGGCCCAATTGGGCGAGGAACCTTCTACCATAGGGCAGCGCCTTCCTTCTCAAGATCCAGAACAGGACCTCTTCCATGCCCCAGTATCTGAACAAGACTTCATCCCTGTTCCGAGCCTGTTCCTCAATGTAGTCCAAAATCATTGGTCACAACCAGCAATGTTACCCACGCCCAGTCTTAACGACAAACGGTTTTACAATATGCTGCAACCACCTGATGTGGATGGCCCAGTAGCGGCCCTCTCTTCCCCTACTCCCTCCTTATCAGGAGACGTAGCAGAGAACCTAAAGGCGGAAGATAAAAAATCCGAAATGTCACTCAGGAAGGCACACCAAGCCGCAGCCTGGGCGGTTAAAGCCTCATCAGCGGACTCTTTCTTTAACCGAACATCGCTCCTGTGGTTGCGCCAGCTCCAGGCTAAGGTCTCACCCCAAGAGGTGCGCATTCACCAAGACCTAAACAAATTAATTGCGGCTACCCAATTCTCCGCTGATGCTACTCTGGATGCTGTCAAGTATGCATCCAGATCCCTAGCCGCCTCGGTTACAACCAGGAGGCTTCTTTGGCTCCATCAGTGGCAGGCGGATGCCAAAACCAAATGGAGGCTAGCTTCTGCTCCATACTCGGGCAGTACACTATTTGGAGAATCGCTGGAACCGCTCTTAATAGAAAACAAGGAGAAAAGGAAAATCTTACCAACATCCTTGAGAAGGGCAGATCGTTGTGCAACTCCGTTCGGCCTCAGGTATTCCTTTCATCCCTATGAAACAGAGAGAAATCAATATCAGAGATTCTAATCACCTAGGCAGGACTGCCCGACAGACCGATCTGGCTTTCGGGACAGATCCCGGCAGACATTCCAGAGTAGACGGCCCTTTCGAGGTGCAGGAGGTCGCCAGTTCCGCAGACAGAAATAGGACCCAGGCCAATGCGCCTATTGGAGGACGGTTGGCCCTCTTTGTAGATCGGTGGGAAGAAACCATAACTGATTCTTGGGTAATCAATGCAGTGAAATTCGGCCTTCCTCTGGAGTTCCTCTCCACTCCCCCGAACTACTTTGTGCATTGCCCTGTCTCTTCTAACAAGGTTAAACGGGGCCTCATGAACTCCGCCATTCAACATCTTTTGGAGATTGAGGCCATAGAACCGGTCCCAATAGACCAGAGGAGACAAGGGGTCTATTCAATCTTATTTGTAGTGCCAGAGTTCGGGAGGGTGGAGAGCGATCTTAGACCTTAAAAGACTTAACTCCCATGTGATCTACAAAATATTTAAAATGAGTTCCCTCCGTTCAATCCTGGAGGGAATCCGACCTGGCGACCTCCTAACCTCCATAGATTTAATGGAGGCCTATCTCCATCTTCCTATTTTGCCTAGTCACCGCAAGTACCTCCGGTTCTGCTATGCAGACCAGCACTTCCAATATAGGGCGCTGCCATTTGGTCTGGCCTCAGCTCCCAGATACTTCACTAAGGTTCTGGCTGCCCTAGCAGCTCATCTGAGACTGCAATGTTATCTAGATGATATCTTGGTGCAGGCCTTGTCTCACTCTAGGGCGATGGAGGACCTCCGATTGACAATGAGACCTTAGAAGAATATTGGTTTCTCCATTAATCTTAAAAAGAGCCACCTCACACCCACCACCCGCCTGGTTCACCTGGGCACTGTTATTGATACCGTCAGTGGTGAGGTCTTCCTATCTCAGGAGAGGAAGGACAGCATAGTGGAGCTGATTCAACAGGTAGTGCAGTCTCCCAGGGTTCCCGTGGCCACAGTCTCCTGCCTGCTCGGCAAGATGGTGTCATGCATGGGGATTGTTCCCTGGGCCCGATTACATGCACAGAGCCTTCAGTGGTTCCTACTACTGCTACAGCGGTCGAACAGATCTAATTCCTCGGTCAGGGTTCGGGTTCCTCCCCCAGTCCTACAGTCCCTGCACTGGTGGACCTCTTCGGCACTTAGTAAGGGTTCTGTCTTCCGGGAGCCCGAGCGCATCACCCTTACAACGGATGTCAGTCAATTTGGCTGGGGTGCGTATCTACTGAACCACCTGGCCCAAGATCGATGGTCCCCAGAGGACCTCCAACATAACATTAATTGATTGGAACTACGGGCAATCCATCTGGCCCTCCACCATTTTCAGGCCCTCAAAGGGCGCCATGTCCTAATACTGACTGATAACGTGGCTGCTAAAGCTCACGTCAACTGCCGGGGGGGGGCACTCACTCTCTTCCCCTCATGGACGAATCATTGCTCTTAGGGAATTGGGCAGAGTCAAATCTATCACTCAAGGCGGAGCATATAGCCGGTTCCTCGAACACCCAGGCAGACTGCCTGAACAGACTTACGGTGGACCACACGGAGTGAAGACTTCATCTGGATGTCTTCCAGGACATTTGCAGCAGGTTAGGGCATCCAAGCTTGGATCTCTTTGCGTTGTCTCAGAACGCTCAACTTCCTCGTTATTTCATGAGGTTCAGGTCCCCAGGAGCCGAAGGGACCAATGCCCTACGATGCAAATGGCCAACGGGCTTGCTATACGCCTTCCCTCCTCTGCCTCTGATCCTGGCAGTAATATGGAAGTTGATCGCGGAGGAAGCAGAGATCATCCTCGTCGCTCCGTATTGGCCCAGGTGTCCGTGGTTTGCGGACCTGGTGGGCCTGTCAGTGACTCGTCCCTGGAGGATCCGTCTGGAGAGAATCTCAGCCAGGGGATCCTACTCCATCCAGAGCCTCAATGGCTCCACCTGACCACCTGGCTCTTGAGAGGGACCTCCTGAGGAAGGACCTCTTCTCCACCAAGGTCATCGGGACGATCCAGGCTGCCAGGCGTCCGTCCATGAACAGGATCTACAACACCACCTGGGTAAGTTTCACCAGATGGTGCTCCCAAAGCCTCATTGCGCTCACCTCTGCATCTGTGCAGTCCAGCAAGTGCTGGACTTCCTACAGGAAGGACTGGACAAGGGACACTCCGCAGGCAGGTGGCGGCCCTGGCCACGGTTTTAACCTGCGGTGGCCAGGATTCCCTCGCTCATCACTCGGTCATCCGGACATTTCTACGGGGCGCGGCCAACTTGTGGCTGCCAGTAGTCCATCACTACCTGTTTTGGGACTTACCCAAGGTCCTGCAGGCTCTTTCGACCACTCCCTTTGAACCCCTTCGAGCAGCAAGCCTCAGACATTTAACCTTAAAGGTGGCGTTCTTGGTCACTTTTACATCTGCCAGACGCATATCAGAGCTTGCGGCCCTATCGGTCAGGGAGGACCTTTGCATATTTCAGACTGATAGAGTTATCCTCTTTCATCCCAAAGGTGAACTCCTGGTTTCACCGGGCCCAGGAGATCATTTTACCTAACTTCTGTCCTCGGCCTTCCCGTGCCCGGGAACAGGAGTGGCATACTTTGGATGTGAGGAGGGCTCTCCGTATATACATTAGGCGGACAGCCTCCTCAAGGCGGTCGGAGGCCCTATTCGTATCTTTCCAGCTGGCATCGGTGAGAACCAAGGTCTCCTCCTCCACGATAGGCCGATGGATCTGGGCTTGTATAGCAAAGGCATACGAGGCTTGTATAGCAAAGGCATACGAGGTGCACTCTCTTCCCTTGCCGAGGTGAATTACCGTGCATTCCACAAGGAGTGCTGCCACCACAGCGGC
Organism: Thermophis baileyi; assembly: GCA_003457575.1. NCBI lineage: Eukaryota > Metazoa > Chordata > Lepidosauria > Squamata > Dipsadidae > Thermophis > Thermophis baileyi. The sequence goes on along the minus strand of QLTV01001162.1, from coordinate 372,733 downwards.
CTGGTCAACACAGGCATCTTTAGAGGACATCTGCAGGGCGGCCACCTGGGCCTCTCCTTTGCCTTTTATTAGGCACTATAATTGGATGTGTTCGCTTCAGCAGATGCTTCCTTTTGTCGGAGAGTGCTCCAACAGGTGCATAGGGCAGCGGGCACTCCAGCCCCAATGGATACCCGCCCTCAGGACTGACATGCTTTGGTATGTTCCATTCCTGGCCTATCCTGCAATCCCACTGGAGAAGGGGCGTTGGTCCTACCTGAACGCCGTTTCTCAGTGGAGGTTGCAGGATAGGCCAGTCCCACCCTGAAGGCTGTAGGGTCTGGAGCCGGGGGGGGGGGGTTTCTAATATCTGGATCAGCATTTGTTCTTGCAGCTGCGCCATTGTTGATAACTGGAGCCTGACAGAGAGGCAAGGAGGCGTGGCTGTAAAAATGATGACTCAGTCTCTAGGCAGAAGGACAAAGTCAACACCATTCCTGGCCTATCCTGCAACCTCCACTGAGAAACGGCATTCAGGTAGGACCAACGCCCCTTTTCATTATCTTGAACATTACAGAGAAGTCCTCAAAATTTTTATCCCAAGTTTTTAAATGTCAAAAACTTACCAAGTCATTAATTCTATGTCCTGTCATATTGTTATTTTATATTTGGATATATAACAATATGACGGGAGAAACTAGACTGGTTTTCCCCCCTCTATCTTGTATATTCAATACATTACTTATTAATGATTTTGTAAGATTTTGGACAAAATTTTACAAAGAGGAACATCTAATAAATTTGCTTGGTAAAGATTTAATTATTAATAAGGCAAAGATAGAATATTTTGAAACTCTTTGAAACTCTTACTTCACAATGGTGAATAATTTAGAAATTCACTAGGCCTTATTTATAGACTGTTGGTAAAGTATGACTCAGAACTAATGAGATCAAAAATTGTGTCAATAAATGGATCAGAAGTTGAATGTAGAAAAGAGGCAACAGTGGGAATTTGAATGAAACAGCATTAAATTCATTTATTTCAATGAAACAGCATTAAAGTATAGTACTTAGAAAAAAAATTGTCAGGTCATTTTTTTTCAAATTGGGTGATAGTATTGTAAAGCACAACAGCTCTGGAAAATGAATTACACAATGATAAAACAAATGTTAAACACTTCTAATTCGTATTTCAACTGATGAAATTCTTGTTAAACTTATCTCATCACAGTAAACTGAATTAGGTTTGTAATATGATAACTACTGCAAAGATAGTCCCAAAGACCTGGATAACAGAATCTCCATAGACATTTACTGCAAAGATACTATTTGCTTCTCATTGGAAAGGTTGTTGGATTCCGTCAACAGAAGAACTAGAAATGGAAGTATACTTCAGTTGTTGTTTTTCCTTATTTATTTATTATGACCCACTTCAGAGGATTCAGTATCTAAACTAACTTTGTATTTTAAAAATAAATTTGATGCATTAGGCTTTAACAGATGAACTAGTATCACATTTAAAAAAATGGGTTTACTTATGCATAGAATTTATATTTCAGTTCTTGAGAGTTATTCAAAATAGATTCTTTGTTATATCCATTGAAATTAGTATATAATTTCATTCAGTGATTTATATTGTATTGACACAGGTTCTTGATATTTACTTTCAATTCACATTTAATGGTGAACTTCAGCTTTTAGAGTGATAGTGTGTGTGTGTGTGTGTGTGTGTAATTTTATATATATAAAATTTACCTATTTATAACTAATTTACAATATATTAGAAATACATATGATATATGATATTTTTAAATCCCTAACTTTTTCATCTGTATTATATTAATTTATTCTTTTTATGTTCTCTTTTGTACTTGTTTATATATTTTTCTTTAAAATGTCCAATTTTTTTTAAAAAAAGGAAACTGGCATGAGATTTCATGAAAGAATAGTGTCCGTGTGAGATATTTAAATTTATTTATTTGCTGTCACCAGACACTACCTATAGAATTTTTGTAGACTACCTGTGATTCCTAGATCAAAGATTAGAAACCACTGACATAGTGTATGATAACAAGTATAGTAATTTGTGCCTTGAAATGTTCTAGCCTAAGTTATAATTCCAAAAGTGTCTATGAGCTCTGCTGGCTGGGAATTCTGGGACTTGCTGCTCCACTTGAACTACATAAAAAATGTAGAAGAAAATAAGATCATATCTTCCAAAAGTGATCTGCTTATTACCAAATTAATAAAACCTGCTTTCATAGCAACTGGATTTTACCACTAGTGGAAACATTTGAATTCAGTTTATGTGAGAGTTGGCTACCTTTCCAGGATGTGCATTACTGGATTGAGCACTACAACTTTTTTGTGGTTGGCATTTTGAACACCAAGTCCACACGTTTGATCCAGTTGACCCGTATCTGAGACACCACATTAATGCTTTCCTTCTATATGAATGCAACCATTTCTGACATCATGAGGTATATTTCCTCATATTAGCATGTCCAATGCTAACTTCTAGCATTGTTAGTAATTTTTAATATTGATGAATAAGGGAGTTGCTTAGTGAGGACAAGCTGTATAATTATTTTCTGCCTATTTTTCCATGGGAGTGAAGGATGGGCATAAAGGAAAAAAATAGTGATAATACACTTTTTAAATATAATTGTTATTTTAAAAGATTAATGATAAAAGCAATAGAAATTTTAAAAAAAGAAACAGGGAAAATACAGAAGAATAGTGAATGTGAAAGTAGAAAAAGAAAGTAGAGAAACAAAGAAAAAACAGAAGAAAAGATTTTAAAGAAGTAGCTTCCAATCTTTTTGACTATGGCTATAAATGCATTTATATTTTACCTCCCTCTCTAAGGATACATCATAATTTCTATCTTCCATAAGCTATCCTTTCTAATTGACAAGCCCATAAATCACAAGTTCTTTTTATCTTTTTAGAAAAAAAATCCATAAAGGTTTTCCAGTCACTAATAAATGTAATAGTTGATCTTTCCTAAGCCTGTAAGTTAATTTTGTCATCTTCCCTACTTTTATCATCTTCATCAACCATTCTTCTATTGTGGATATTTCAAAGTCTTTTCATTTTTGTGCATATACAGTAATAGTCTTGCAGCAGTGATAATACAGTGGTACCTTGGTATTCAATTGCTTTGAAATTCATCAAATTTGGTACTCAGCGCATTTTGATGTGAAAATTTTGTCCCGGTACTCATTGTTTGGTTGGTACTCAACGCACAAGCTAGAACTTGTCTGTGTCGGCTGCCTTGTGACTCTCTACATTATTCCTTACAGAAAAAATTTGTTTGCTACTCCTTGTTTTTAGTACTCAACATGCCTCCCAGAACCAATTAATGATGAGTACTAAAATACCACTATATATAAAAATATTTGTCTGGCTCTTTTTTAGTTGTCTGTCCATTAATCCCAACAAGAAGCGGTGATCATAAATCTATGACCAACTTCATTTTGGGTGAATGTGGTAAAATGTTGAATGCTTTTATATATTAATATCCTTTTTTTTAAAAAAAGTGTCTCTCTCTCCCTTTCTGTCTTAACAGTGATTGGTACAAAGTGACCTACATGCCTAAAGAGTGGCAAGGAAAATTGGAAGACGGCTAAAACACAGTCATGTCTTCTGTTTGGCACACTATTCTCTTTCTTCATGGAAACTACAAGAGGTTGGGTTGCCTCTTAATTTTCACTGTAAGTGTATGTTGTAGTTCCTCTTTAATGTGCCCCACCACTTGCATCTGTGCCAGTGACATTATGAGCTGCTCCAGCAGAAACCTCTCAAGGGTGCCATCAACTCTTTTCAAGCACATAAAAAGACTGGATATGAGTCACAACAAAATTGGGATTTTGGATCAAGACTGGATACCCATGCTGCTTGAGAAGTTGAACACCCTCATCCTCAATCATAACAACATTTTCAGTATTTCTATTGGGAGCTTCTCAGTTGTTCCAAATGTCAAGTACCTAGACCTGTCATCCAACAATTTGAAGTCATTGGGCAGTCCTATATTTCAGGAACTGAGAATGCTGGAGGTTCTGTTGCTTTATAACAATCATATTGCACAGGTTGATTCTGCTGCTTTTGGAGGAATTCATACCCTGCAAAAGCTGTATTTAAGTTACAACTCTCTCACACGCTTCCCAATTGAACTCTATACTGGGAAATACAAGCTCTCCGAACTTGTATTCTTAGATCTTTCTTATAATCGGATCCAGTCAATACCAGTTAATGGCATGAGATTAGTACCAGCCCGACACTTAAGTGGAATTTATCTTCATGGGAACCCATTTCATTGTGACTGCATACTTTATTCTTTGCTGAACTTGTGGTACCTTCGACATTTTACTTCAGTGGAAAACTTCAAGACTGAATACACATGCAATAAAGACTCCCAAAAACTGCCTTTATTGCAGAACAATTATTTAAATTGTTCAGAAAGCACCATTAATGGTTCTTTCCATGCCTTTGGTTTTATTCACGAAGCACAAATTGGTGAGCGAATTATAGTACCCTGTGATACCAAAATCAGTGATGCTGGGACTAGTTTTATTTGGATCAGCCCAGATAATCAAGTTTTAGAGCCAGGAAAGACAACTGAACAGTTCAAAGTATTTCATAATGGGAGCCTGGAAATAGATGATGCTCAATATGAAGACGCTGGACTTTATTCCTGCATTGCAATAAATAAGAAAAGATTACTGAATGAAACAATTGAAGTAAGAATAAATGTCAGCAATTTCACAGTGGACAAATCTTACTCACATGAAACATTTAACACTGCTTTTACAACCCTTGCAGCTTGTGTAGCCAGTATTATTTTGGTACTTCTTTACCTCTACTTGACGCCCTGTCCTTGTAAGTGCAAGTCAAAGAAAAGGAAAAGGCAATTAAACCAAAATAGCACATCTCATGCATCCATACTAACCTCCAACACACCCCTCAATCTTCCATTAGATGAGAAGAAAGCTAGCAGTGGCAAAAGGGTGGTGTTTCTTGAACCTGTGAAGGAACCTAAACCAGGTCAAAATGGGAAAATCAGAATATTTCCCAATGAGACTGTAATTGCTGAAAGCATCCTGAAAACACCCCGAACAAAATCAGACTCGGTTTCCACAAACTCAGCATTCTCAGACATGCCTTTCATACCATCATCTTAAGTGTTCCTCCTGCACTGATGTCATAATCCTCTCAGCAGCAGCCACGGCTTTATCCAATGTTGAAAGAAAAGTCATGGAAAACTTCTGATTTTTTTAAGAAAATGGAAATTTTGAAGGTTGAAATTAATTGCTGTTATCTTGTTCCTTCTCAGTGGGAAGAACATGCGTTAATCTTACAGCATTCATGAGGAGCTCGTTGTTATATGACAGGAGTAGCAGAGTAGGGTGGTATACCTTGTATTCTTTCTAATATTTCCTCTGAAATTAATTAGGAGGTAGCCTTATGGAGGAACATATTTGATCACTGTTCTCATTCAGTGGAAGCAAGCTTACACAGTAGAAGTCCTATCGGCTTAGGTCACTAGCTGTTTCACTGTATAGAATCAGTGGGATTGTATTATCAGGGATGAGACTTTTAATCAAGTATGTTTTATAGTGTTTATAGAAGAACAAAATAGCCATTTATTCAATTTCTGTTCATTGCCTTGAGAAACGGGGTACATAAAGAAGCAAATAAATTTATATAATTCAGTATATTCCCAAATAATATAATAATAACTGGACAGGGATTAGGGTTTTCTTTTTCTGTAATGAATTTTAAAATCTAGGAATGGAATGTATGGTAAACCTAGTAAGAGATAACCTTCAAAAATGATAACTTTTACAGAACTCATACTGTCCAGAGATATGATTATTAAACCAATTAAGCCTTGAAGGTCTGTATTTCAGAAGGATATCACTTTAGTCTTGTTAAGAAACCCATAGTCCAAAAGTATTTAAGAAGTACTATTTTTCCATCTACTGTATGGTGAGGAGAGAGGTGCACTATTGGAATGTCTGTCTTTACAGGTCTTAAAGCCGTGATGGCGAACCTATGGCACGCGTGCCAGAGGTGGCACGCAGAGCCCTCTCTACTGGTTGCGCGTGGTAGCCCCAGGTCAGATCTCTGTGGCGTTTCTTTTGTGAGCTTCTGTTTCCCTGCAAAGGATGAAACAGAAGCTCACAAAAGAAAAAGATCTTACCTCTTGCCGCGCTGCCGGTGTTGGGATGCCCCGCCTCCCGCTGGCCAGCTGGTCTTCAGGTCTCTGTTGCGCATGCGCGCACACATGTATGCACATGTGTGCGTTTGCACGCACGCGCACCTTTCAGTTTGGGCATGCGTAGGCGCGCAGTTTGGGCACTCGGATAAAAGGTTCGCCATCATTGTCTTAAAGGGATAAGAGCCATGATACTGTAGAAGTATATCCAGCCTATTTGTTTGGATTAAAATTTATGTATGTGTGCTGTGTGGACTGAGCAGAAAATGTCTACAAAAAAGAATGCATAGAATTAGTTTTGTAAAATTATTGAGATTTGTGCAATTAGATATTTTATATAAGTTCCGCTGCACTTTGACTATTTTTGATGACCTATTTAGAGCCATAATCCAAACTGTTGATCCCAAGATAAATGTTACTTTCACATCAGTGGCATGAATACCTAGACTTTACCTTCTGTAGAACCTAGAACTTCAGTTCATTGAATTTCATTGTTTAGAGCTTTATTTGAAAAATTCAAACTAGTTAAGCTAATTCTGTTGGTCAATGTTTAATGTGCAACTATCAAAGCAACAATTCATGAAGCTTCCATCATGTGAGGTTTTGATATAAAATTGACAAGTCATAATTTCAGGATGATCCATTCCATTAGAAAGCTGGAACTTTGTACAAGTCAAATATATTTTAGCATAGTGTTGTGTTAGTAAATGAAATATGAAAAACAATAAGTTATTTGCAAGTTACTTATTTTGCATAGCATTGTTTGTCCCAGTTGGGTTCCTGTCAAATTGGTAGACAGTTCTGCAGTGACATGCGGCATAGATTACAATTTCTTGGTTTTGTGTATAACTTGCAGATGAGAATCTTCCTTTCTCTGCTGGCTGTCAACTACAACCTTCAATCAGAACAGAGCTGGAAGGTCTTCTAATCCAGCCCCCTGCTCAAACAGGAGACCCTATACCAGTGTTGGCGAACCTTTTAGGCACCGAGTGCCGAAAAGGGGAGCGTGCGCATGCGCACGTGCCGGAAACCAGAAGAGCAGATGATCTTCCAGTGCGCGCATGCACGTCAGCCACCTGGTCTTCCGGTTTCTGGCATGCACGTGCAAAGGCCAGCTGTCCGGTGCTCATGCACCGGCTCCGCCTGGCCTTTTTGGGGTCCTCGCGCCTCCCTGCCCACCCCACCGACATCCCCACCGACAGCCCGGTTCCTCAGCCCCGGACAGGGAGAGAGTTGGGCAGGGAATGCCACCTCCCTCCGCTGGAAAGCCGGAGCCCCTTCCCAGCCTCGGAGGTAAGAGGCGTCGGCATTCCCAGGGCTCGGGTTGGGAGGCCAGCAGGCCGAAGAGCTTCGCCCCAACTCTGGCCGGGATGAAGCACGCCTCCCCCAGAACAAGCCAGTGCAACCCCTCCCTTCCCGGCCGCTTCCCAGCGCCTCTTACCCCTCAGCGGCGTCTCCATGCGTGGGGAGCTGTGCTCTCCTCCGGCCCTCCTGGGGCAGCTCGTCTCCCCGACAGCGGCTCCTCCTTTTCCTCCTCGCTGCTCCAGCATCCCGTCCGGAAACAGCAGCGTGAGAACCGCCGCTGCCCCCTTGCCCCTCACGGCGGCAGGAGCAGCGGGCGGGGTGGCCAACCAGTCAGAAAATGCTGCCCTGCTGCCCCGTGCGCCCGAGACGGCCAGGTGCTCCGGACAGCGGATGCGTGTCAGTGCCACGGGCTGGAGGCCTGGGGCCGCGCAAGAAGCCCGCTCGGGCGGGGAGGGAGGGAAGCCCCGGCCCGCCCGTCCTCGCTGGCAGCTCTGTTCCCCTTGCTCTTCCGGGTTCCAGCGCGCCAGCCACCTGGTCTTCACGTGTGCGGGAGTGCCGGAAGAGCAGCTGCCTGGCACGCATGCACGCGCTGGGAAGATGACCTTCCGGTTTCTGGCGCATGCATGCACTGGCCAGCTGATCTTCGCGTGCGCATGCACGCCAGAAACCAAAAGACCAGGTGGCATGCGCGTCGGAAATCGGAAGATCATTTTCCTGGAGCACACATGCGCACCGGGCGGCTGCTCTTTTGGTTTCTGGTGCTCCCACGCACGTGAAGACCAGCTGGCTGGCACGTTGGAACCCAGAAGAGCAACGGGCAACGGCTCGCGTGCTCAGAGAGATGGGTCTGTATGCCACTTCTGGCATGCGTGCCATAGGTTCGCCATCACGGCTCTATTTCAAAAAGGTGGCTGTCTACTCTTTTCTTAAAAATCTCCAGTGATGAAGCACCTACAACTTCTGAAGGCAAGCTGTTCCACTGGTTAATTGTCCTTACTGTTAGGAAGTTTCTCCTTAATTCCAGGTTGCTTCTCTCCTTGATTAGTTTCCATCCATTGTTTCTTGTCTTGCCTTCTGGTGCTTTGGAAAATATGTTGACCCCCTCTTCTTTGTGGCAGCCCCTCAAATACTGGAATACTGCTATCTAGACTGGCCATACCCAATTCCTGCATCCGTTCTTATATGTTTTTGTCTTCAGCTCTTAATCATCTTAGTTGCTTTCTTTGCACTTTTTCCAAAGTCTCAACATCTTTTTGAAATGCAGTGACCAAAACTGGGAGGTGTGGTTTTACTAAGGGTTTATAAAGTGGTACTAATACTTCACGTGATTTTGATTCTATGCCTTTGTTTATACAACCAAGGATTGTATTAGCTTTTTTGGCTGCTGCTGCACCCTGCTGGCTCATGTTTAAGTGATTGTCTACTAGGATTCCAAGAGCCATGGTGGCACAGTGGTTAGAATGCAGTACTGCAGGCTACTTCTTCATAGTGGGTGGAGCTAGCATCCAGGAATGGGTTGATCTCGTCCATTCAGCATGTAGGACTGAGTCTATCAAAAATTGAGAAGCTCCGCCTCTGTTGCTGGGACTCCCAGCTTCGACTCAGTCCTCAGACTGGACGGACGTGGCTAAAATGTCTCCCATTCCTGTTTGCTACTTCGTGGATAGTCAGAGCAATTTCAACTATTCTGTGAGTTTTCCCCAGCTGACTCAATTCCATTGGGCAGAGTCGCTGGGTGGATCGCGGCACAGAGCCCCGGCTCTAGCTGTGGCAGCCGTTGCCTCTGCCTTCGTTTAGTGGCATTTTGACCGCGTCGGGGCCTGGCTCCTTGGTCTGCCACTGGAGCTCTCACGCTCCATCGTCATCTTCGACAAGGTGAAATATTTGTGAGGGGGAGCTTGCCTTCCCGATATTGAGGCAATGCGGTAGTGGCCAGAGGAGCTTTCGCGCTCCACTCTCCCAATCTACTTCTGAGCCGACCTTGTGGGAGACAGCTTGAACGGCATTCCGAAGCAGGCTTCAGAGATGGATTTGCAGGCGCATTTTAAAAGAAACCGTCTTGCCGCCCATCTGCAACCTAGCCGCAGGTCGCAAGAGCCTAGTGCTCGAGCGACATTGGCCACAGGAGCCTGGTCTCCGCTCTAACTACCGCCAACGTGTCACAGGCTGCCATAGTCGGGGATAACATGTCACAGGAGCTTCGCGCTCGAGCGACATTTGGCGAGGCGCCAGCTTCCCGCCTCAGGGAATTGGAGCTAACGGCTCATTCCTGCCCATGCCTGAACACTTGTTTGCCAAGCCGCCCTACAGCTGTCTGCCTTCTCGCCCACGCAAGACTTCACTCGAGCGTGCAGCGCTATAGCTGGTGACCCCCGCGGGCTCCAATCTCGGCTTGTCTGGCCGTTCCCGTGGCACAAGTGGTTTCTCCACCTTTTGGCCCCGAAGGCTTAACAGCAGGCCCTGCATAACGGCTTAGGCCGCACAGGTCTCCATTTTGTATCGTCCTCTGGCGATCCCCGCAATAGAGATCGAGGAAATCAAAATGGCGGACAAGGGCTCTTCCGCAACCACAAACACGTCCAAGGGCAAGAGGCACAAAAAATCTGTAACTCCCCCCTTGACTGAAGCCATTCCAAGCACTTCCAGGCAAGCCTCCACCAGAGACAAGGGGCGTCCTGAGAAAGTAAAAACATCAAAGGCGAGCGAGCGCGATGAGCACCGCAGAGACAGGGCGCTACAGAAGATCTACGCCCAGTCTGCTGTCAATCCTTCTGGCATCCCCCAAAACCAGATGGCAGGTGGCGATAATACTAGACAACGTCTGAGAGATCATTCTCCGGGTCCTTCTGGGGAGTTGCTCTCCCTGGATAATCCAGATTTGGCCATCAATAACCCTGATATCTGGGGAGCCGCTGGGGCGGATCTACATCCTGAAGCGCCCACGGGCGCAGCTAATCCAGGGACCGATGCCATAATTTCGCCTTCCGGGGCGGGGCCCAGAACCAACATGAAAGTGGTCCCCATGGAACCCGCTAGCATGCAGTCGATGATTGCCGAGGCCATTAGGCAAGGCATTGCAGCGGGGCTGCAGCAATTTGGCAGGCATCCCTCGGTGGTCTCAGACTGGGACTCATCCTTAAGGGCTTTGTAGCAAGCTGGCCCAAGCACCCGACACCAGATTCCGGAGCATTACTCACCGGCATCTTCACTTGGCAGCCAGTTCCAACTGTTGGATGAGAATGGGCGCAGAGACCTAGATCTCTCTGATGATGAGGACCTCACTCATGACCAGCCTGTTTTCTCAGGCCTGTTTCAACCTGGCCTATTCAAGTTGTTGTTTAAGGCCAAAAATTCGGCCAGCCTTGGAGCATCTTCGACTTCCTTATCAGATACTTTGCCAAGCCAAACCGACCCACTGTTCGCCGAGCACACACCAGAGGCGGAGGTCATTCCATCACCTCAAATCTTTGTGGACACGATCCAGCGCCAGTGGCAATCTCCTGCATCTGGCCCAATGCCATCTGCGGCCGACAGGAGATACTTCAATGTGGGATCGGACCTGGCCCATCTCCTGCAGATTCTGTCAGTGGACATCCCGGTAGCGGCTCTTCACTCCCCCACCACCATGCCAGGGGACCCGGAGGAGCTGCTAAAACCGGAGGACACAAGGATGGAGCAGGCACTCTAAAAGGCATACCAGGCGGCTGCCTGGGTGGTCCGGGCGTCCACGACGGCATCCTTTTTCACCCGCACATCACTAATCTGGCTGCGCCAACTACAGGACAGGGTTCCTGCTTCGGACTTAGGGCCAATAAACAAGCTCCTGGTGGCAGCCCAATTTTCGGCGGATGCCACCCTGCAGGCAACCAGATTCGCATCCAAGGCCATCACGTCCTCCGTGGTGGCTCGCCGCATGCACTGGCTCTGTCAGTGGCAGGCGGACACCCGCCACAAATGACACCGGGCCTCTGCCCCCTTCAGGGGTCGGCATCTTTTGGGGGAAGCTCTGGACCCGATTCTCGTTGAGTCCAGAGACAAGAGGAAGGTTCTCCCGACCTTCTCCAGGAAGGGCAACTTCCGATCAGCCCCCTACCCTCGGCAGCCCTTTTAAGCCTCTGACCAGGGCGCCGGATTTCCCAGAGCCCAAGGTCAGTATGGGTCTAGGCAGCGGCAGCTTCCAGATAGACTTGGCAGGGAGAGACAGTACAAGCAGCCCTTTCAGGGTGGAGGAAGTCGGCCCTTTCGTCGCCCCAAATGATTCTATGTCCAACCCTTCCATCGGGGGACATCTGGCCCTTTACGCTGACAGATGGGAGGAAATTACATCGGACATGTGGGTCAGGGAGATGGTACGCTCATGCCTCTTCCTGGAATTCCTCTCCAGCCCCCAAGGTTTTTCATCAAATGCCCTGTATCCCAAATTGCCACCAAAAAGGCTTTCATGGACTCCGCCATACACCTGCTGGACATTCGAGCTATCCAGCGGGTACCGGAGGACCAGCTAGGGCTGGGGTTCTACTCTATTCTTTTTGTAGTTCCCAAAACCTCGGGGGGTGGGGGTGGAGAGCTATTCTGGACCTTAAACGTTTGAACCGTCACATTCGTTACCGGCGGTTCAAAATGCACTCTCTTCAGACGATCCTTGGGAGCATTTGTCAGGGCAACTTCCTTGCCTTGATCGATCTAATGGAGGCCTACCTGCATATTCCGATCCTGCCTCTCCACCGGCAGTACCTTAGATTCTGTTATGCAAGTGGGCATTATCAGTACAGGGCCCTTCCCTTCGGTATTTCTTCTCACATGAAAGTTGTGGGAGCAGAAGGGACTGCACCCGGGAAGAGAAAGACAAGCTTGGGTTTCCTGTAGTCTATAAAGACCTCAAAGAGGTATTCAGTGAGCGAGAGTACGATACCCTACCTCCCCACTGGGCAACTGATTGTGCCATTGAGATCCTCCCAGGGGCATTGTTACCCAAACCAAAGATGTATTCCATGACCCCCCAGGAATTAGCAGAAATGAGAAGCTATATAGACAAGAACCTGAAACGGGGGTTCATTGAGCCGGCTAGATCAAAGGTAGCCATTCCAGTTTTGTTCCGGGAGAAGACAGACGGTGGCCTACGTCTCTGTGTTGATTTTCGAGGCATTAACGCAGTGTGCATAGAACATCTATATCCTCCCATTGATGAAGGATATGTTGGCTTGTTTGGCAGAGGGGAGAGTATTCACAAAATTGGATCTGAGGGAGGCCTATTATAGGGTCTGCATTCGGCCTGGCGACGAATGGAAAACCGCTTTCAACTGTCCTCTAGGGAGCTATCAATTTAAGGTAATGTCGTTTGGGTTACAAGGAGCACCTGCTGTTTTTATGCAGTTGATTAATGAAGTTTTAAAGGAAGGTCCCACTGTTTCTGGATAACTTCCAGAAAAAGAGTTGTGTGGTCTGCCCCTCGTGTATTCACTGACGTGCTGGTGGTGGTGGCGGCCCACCTTAGGGCCTTGTCCGTGCGTGTCCAGTGTTACCTGGATGATATTTTAATACAGGCATCCTCTATGCACCTAGTGGTGAGCCATCTCCAGGTAACGATCCAAACGCTAAGACATCACGGGTTCTCCATTAACATGGAGAAGAGCCACCTCACGCCCTTTACTAGCCTGCTCCACTTGGGAGCTGTTATAGATTCTCTAGAGTGTAAGGTTTTCTTATCTCAGGAGAGACAGGATAGCATTAGAGAGATGTCATCCCTGGTCCAGAAACAGTGCAGGGTTCTCCTAGCCCTGCTTTCCACTCTCCTGGGCAAAATGATCTCCAGCATCGCCATTACACCCTGGGCACGCCTACACTCTAGAGATCTCCAATGGTTCCTTTTACCATTCCAGAGATCGGGCTACATCACTTCGTCAACCAGGGTCCTGGTTCCTGTGGAAGTTCTTTGCTCCCTAAACTGGTGTTGGTCGCCAGCCAGCTCAAAGGGCTGTCTCTTTCGAGAGCCTCACAGAGTGTTAGTCACCACGGACGCCAGCTTATGTGGTTGGGGAGCGCACTCACAGGCGCACATGGCCCAGGGCCGCTGGTCCCCAGCTGAAACAAAGTGCAGCATCAATTGGTTGGAGCTGCGGGCAGTATTTCTAGCCCTCCAGCGACTACAACATCTGACTTCTGGCAAGCACGTTTTAGTGCTCACAGACGTGGCGGCAAAAGCCCACATAAACAGACAAGGGGGAACCAGATCCTGGTCCCTGATGCGGGAGGCCAGGAGACTGGGCCTCTGGGCAGAGCGTCATCTACTGTCCATCTCGGCAGACCACATCTCCGGGGTCTCCAGTACGCAGGCAGATTGGCTCAGTTGGATGACCATTGATCATGCAGAGTGGCGCCTGCACCCGTCCATCTTTCGAGTACTAACGAGCCGCTTTGGCCTCCTGGAGGTCGATCTCTTTGCGACCTCGGAGAATGCCCAACTGCAGAGATTCTTATCGAGATTCCAGTCCCAGGGCGTGGAGGGAGTCGACGTCCTCCAATGCACATGGCCTCCAGGTCTCCTGTATGCCTTCCCCCCCTACTTCTTCTTCCCAAGGTCATCTGGAAGATTCTGGAGGAAAGGGCGGAGGTCCTGCTCCTAGCTCTGCATTGGCCCAGGAGGGATCTGAAGGCGCTGTCAGTGGCTCAACCCTGGAGGATCCCTCAGAGTGAGTCCTCTCTCAGCCAGGGGGCGTTGGTCCACCCGGATTCCCGGTGGTACCAACTGACTGCCTGGCGCTTGAGTGGGGCACTTTGAGTCAACAAAGCTTTTCCTCCAGGGTTATCAAGACCATCCAAGCTTCTAGGAGGCCTTCCACTGAGCGCATATACTCGGCCACCTGGAAGGTGTTTTGTGCCTGGTGTTCTAAGGAGGGTTGTTCCCCTGTGCAGATTTCAATAGCGAAGCACCTAGACTTTCTTCAGGAGGGGCTGGACAAAGGGCTAGCGCCAAACACCATTAGGAGACAGGTGGTGGCCCTGTCCTTAGTGCTATCTTGTGGAGTGCTGCAGTCCCTCGCTCAGCACCCCACCGTCCACCGTTTTCTTAAGGGGGCAACTAACTTATGTCCCCCCCCGTGGTCCACAGATACTCTTCCTGGGACCTGCCTAAAGTATTGAACTCCCTAACGGGGTCTCCATACGAACCCTTACAGTTGGCCAGCCTACGTCACTTGACTTGTAAGGTGTCCTTCCTGGTGGCTATCACCTCTGCCAGGAGGATTTCCGAATTAACAGCCCTCGGTCCGCAAGGACTTATGTGTCTTCCACGCGGACAGAGTTATTTTACGTTTGGATCCCTCCTTTATCCCTAAAATAAACTCCTGGTTCCATAGGGCACAGGAGCTCATTCTCCCCAATTTTTGCCCCAACCCAGTCCACCCCCTAGAATGTAAATGGCATACCTTGGATGTACCGAGGGCCCTCCGCATTTACATCAAGAGAACTGCTCCACTGAGAAAGACGGAGGCTCTCTTCGTCTTGTTCCAGCCGAACTCCTTGGGCCACCAGGTTACACCGTCGACGGTCGGCAGGTGGATTCGGGGAACCATCGCCAAGACGTACGACCTGCAGTTGCTACCATGACCTACACGCGTGACAGTGCATTCTACTCGAAGTGCGGCGACGGTGGCCTGGGCAACACAGGCCTCACTTGAGGAGGTCTGCAGAGTGGTGACTTGGTCTTCCCCGTCACAGTTTGTACGTAACTACAAGTTAGACATTTTTGCCTTGGCTGAGGCGGCGTTCAGCTGCCGGGTCCTACAAAGGGTTCATACAGTGTGAGGCCCAATGGACCAGACTATGGCCCACCCAGAGGACAGCCAAAGGGGCATTGGTCTTACCTGGTATGCTCCTTCTCATAGGGTGGAGCTAGCATCCAGCCCCTCTCGAAGACTATCTGGTCTGCACCTGATGGGAGAGTTCTTCTAGGAGATGGGCCACGTTTGTTGGGAGAGATCTTCGAGAAGATGCCACGTCGAGTCTGTCTCTTTGGTTTCGTCAAAGCTGGGAGTCCCAGCAACAGAGGCGGAGCTTCTCAACTTTTGACAGACTCAGTCCTACATGCTGAATGGACGAGGTCAACCCATTCCTGGATGCTAGCTCCACCCTACAAGAAGGAGCGTATCAGGTAAGACCAACGCCCCTTCTGATCACCGGCTGCCAGCAGTTTGGCAGTTCGGGTCTCACCGGCTCAAGGTTGACTCAGCCTTCCATCCTTCCGAGGTCAGTAAAATGAGGACCCAGATTGTTGGGGGCAATATGCTGACTCTGAAAACCACTTAGAGAGGGCTGTAAAGCACTGTGAAGCAGTATATAAGTCTAAGTGCTATTGCTAGTGCTATCCCTCTCACACTGTTTTTGAGCCAGGTTACGCCTCTGGTTTGGTTTTTCCTGCCTAGCAGGGGTGGGTTCCACTTACCTTCCCCACCGGTTCGCATCGCGACGTTTTGGATTCTAGGACATTTTCATCCTTAGTTTTGTGTAGAGATGTAGTGATCTTTTATATATAACGCAACTCCACCTCCTCTTTTGTTAGGTCTGTTTCTTTTGAATAGTTTGTATTCTTCCATCAGTGCATTCCAGTCATAAGTTTCTTCCCACCAAGTTTCAGTAATGGCAACTATATCATATTTGCCTTCATGTGCTAATACTTCAAGTTCACCCTGTTTGTTTCCTAAACTTCGAGCATTAGTGTATACGCATTTGAGTCCTTTATGGGTCTTGGGTATGTTTCTTATATCTCCTACGTTGTATCTGGGATTTCCATCCTTTCATCATTGGAAATAGGTTCTAAACATCATGAAGATTTCCCCCCCCCCAATCTTAGTTTAAAGCCCTTTTGATAAGATGAGCCAGTCATTTTCTGAATATATTCTTTCCAGTTCTTGTGCAGTCCATCCCTTTCCCGTAGCCCTTCATGTAATTAATACAAACATGGTCTAGGAAGCCAGAGTTCTGTTGACACCACCAGTTTTTAAGCCAGTGGTTCATTTCTAAAATCCTTTGCTCCCTCATTGGATGTTGGCCTTTTGTTGGAAGTATAGATGAAAACATCCCTTTGTGTAGATCAGGTGTCAAATTTGATTTCATTGAGGACCGCATCAGGGTTGTGTTTGACCTCGGGGGCTGGGGTGAGCGTGGCCAGGGTGGGCGTGGCCAGCTTTATGTCACTCGTGTTGGCATTTGTGGTGGCCTGAGCGCTCTGGCAGTGAAAATGGGCTCCTGAACTTCATTTTCAGCCGCAACAGCCTCCTGTCGCCCTCTGCCGGTGAAAATGGAGCTCAGGGGGCACATGCGCCCCCCCGGTAGTTCCATTTTCACTGGCAGAGGGTGACAGGAGGCCATTGCAGCCAAAAATGGAGCCTGGGAGGGCCATGTGTGGCCCTCCCGAGCTCCTTTTTCATTGGTAGAGGCACTGCGGGCCAGTCCTTTGCTGTTTCTAGGGCAGCCCCGTGGGCCAGTTCTAAGCACCCCGCAGGCCGGATCTGGCCCCCAGGCCAGATCTGGCCCCCGGGCCTTGAGTTTGACATCCCTGGTGTAGATGTATAGATGAAAACAAGGTTGTTTTCATCTATACTACATAGAAGTATAGATGAAAACAACCTTTAAGAAGGTTTCTATCAAAATATTGATAATGTATTGTTACTGTCCCTTGGGGGTAAACCATAGGTCTATTCTCCTTAGTCCCACATCTCCAGAATGAGTTGAAAATCACCATGATGATGATCACAACAGCACAATAAAAATCCCATCACTTTCTCCATGTGTGAATGTTGACACATGTACAGATGTGTTGTATGGGGGCTTCAGTAACACTCTCACAACCATCAGCTTGTCTTATTTTTTAATTATTCTTTCAAATACTGCTGTCTACTATATTCATTTTCTATTTGTTCTGAAACATGAAAGAATGTTAAATGGTCTCCCTTGGTCTACACTTGATAAAGTTGTGGCTATCTTAGTTTTACTATTCAATGATTGTTGATATCCTAGGTCAGCTGTATTTCCTTTTGTACAAAGCCTTGAAGCCCTTACTTGCTACTATATCAGTTCAGGGACATTCAGTCCTTACAGAAATGGCTTAGAATGACCAAACCTAAAATGTTATTTCTCTGTAGTTAATGTAAATTAAATTATTTTCTTCGCTTCAGTTCTTCCTCTTAAGCAAAGGAGAAGTAGAGCAGTTTACCTTGCTGAGGACTTGCATTTGTAAGAGTTATATGTGCAATAGGCCAGTTTATAAATCTATAGTAAATATAAGCCTAAAGCTCTCTATACCTTTACATTCCATGTGACTTTCATGTCGTCTTGGTTCAACAATAAAGTATCTTGA
Source organism: Thermophis baileyi (assembly GCA_003457575.1). Lineage (NCBI taxonomy): Eukaryota > Metazoa > Chordata > Lepidosauria > Squamata > Dipsadidae > Thermophis > Thermophis baileyi. The sequence goes on along the minus strand of QLTV01001162.1, from coordinate 354,875 downwards.
AACAAATTTTTGAATCCCTGTGTCTTTGATTTTGTAAGGTAAATGTAAAGGTTCCCCTTGCACATATATGCTAGTCATTCCCAACTCTAGGGGGCGGTGCTCATCTCCGTTTCAAAGCCAAAGTGCCAGCGCTGTCCGAAGACGTCTCCGTGGTCACCTGGCTGGCATGACTAAATGCCAAAGGCGCACGGAACGCTGTTACCTTCCCACCAAAGGTGGTCCCTATTTTTCTACTTGCATTTTTACGTGCTTTCGAACTGCTAAGTTGGCGAAGCTGGGACAAGTAACGGGAGCTCACCCTGTTACGCGGCACTAGGGATTCGAACCGCTGAACTGCCGACCTTTCGATCGACAAGCTCAGCGTCTTAGCCATTGATAACCAATTAAATTAAAACTGAAATGAAGTAAAATGAACCTTCAATAATTATCTACTGCTTTGTTCCTTTTGTTCTGCGCATATTTATTCATTTGTCTATGAATGAATAGGGAGAAGCAAAACTTTGACAAAACATTCTGCAACTGACATCACACATTGTGCTAAGCCATGGTTTAATCATAGTTTGCTCAACCATACTTTACTGCATAACCCCTATTAGCTCAGATCAGAAATGCTAAGACAACACAAGATACATTACAGAATAGCATAATGTATGTAATGCATATGATCAAAGTACAGTGTATAAGACCTGTAAGCAATATCTAAGAGTATATTACAAGATTCGGGTCACCACTTTATCTTCACTTTATCTTTAGTTTCAAATGTGCAGAAGAAAGAACCAGTTTTGCTCTATTGCAATGAATAAATTTAATGTCAACAAAGTGATTTTAACTAATTTGGTGTAATGGTCAGCATTAACAATCTATCCTGCCTTTCCATGAGAATTGTAAATAAAGCAAGTTAACAGATCAATGGGGCCAAAACGGTAGATAAACATACTAAGCATAGACAGAATTGCCTTGGCAATAAAGTCAGTGTTCTTGGCTGAAGTCTCTTTAAAAAGATTTTCATGGTCAGTAGCCATGATGGGATTTCTACTTCAAATCTATTTTAAAGATAACAGGATAAGGAAATATAACACAAAAGATTTACCTGGTCTAAAAAAACTGAGCCAAAAGAACAGCAATTTTCTGATTAGATAAGTTGTTCAGTATTCATAATTTAAAACATTTTTAAAATTTTTACTAAACCGCAGGTTTCAAGCTCCTCAATGCAATTTTCATTACTTCCTGGTTCAAAATGACAAGAAACCACCCTGCTAATTTTTAGTAAGAGTATTCTGAGGATCACAAAATAATTTGTCCTGTGGCTGTATACAGTCAAGAGTTGTACCATAAAGAGATAAGCAATATTTCTTAATTGTTTGGCTACTGTTGCTGCTGATGGTGATGATAGTTTTCAAAAATATTTTACTATACTACCCTTGATATTAGTTAAGCAGCTATTCTTTTTTTTTCAGATGAAAACTTCATGAGCATCCAAAGCACTATAATGGGGCTTATCTCCTATTTATGAAATTTTATTTATTTATTTATTTATTAAATACATTTATATGGCTACCCAACTCACAATAATTATGGAAATAGGAGATAAGTTCATTTTGGCAACCAAAATATGCAAGTAATTTCAAGTGAAATATTATTTGAAACATATTTGAATGATCCATCTTTAATTATGAAGACACAATTGAATCACATGAACTATGGATAGCTTGCCATATGCATTATTTGAGTTTAGCAGCTGTGGAAGACAATTGTGTAAAGACAAATTAATGCATCTTCATTGCAAGTAGACTTCAATGGTATCCAGGTGCCAATTGATGTTTCAGTTTTTGCTGCCCACCCATCTATCTATTTATTGATTATATTTAGCCATTGCATTTAAATATGCAATTTGGGTGCTTTGTAGCAAAACCTGCAAAATATTTTTTGAAGACCATGTTTGCAACCATGATAATTAATGATGCACACAACTCAACAAGTAGAAAGAGGCTAGATTTTTTTAAATTTGGTGCAACTGCAAACTATAATCCTGAAAAATCCTGGAGGTCATTTGGCTGGAGAAGACTTTTTGGCAGTGATGCTGCCTAATCTCTCAGCACCATGCTGCTAACATTTGGCCTATACTTTTGGCATTTCATAAATCAACTGAGTTCGGAGTGAATCATGATTTCCAATATATAAGGAGTTTATTATTGGATGTCATCATGTCATTTATAAAAGATCATGGAATATGTATTATCTTCTCATAAAACTACTAAATATGTCCATGGAATACATTTTTCCTAATATGTACAAAATTTCCATTGATGTGTGCTTCAAAAAACATGAGAGCTATGTCGTCATTCATTTGATTTGCATATCTTCTGTGTCTATGTGCAGATGGCAGCTTTCTGCATGCTTGGAGAGATGGCTATGTTTTCTTTTGTGGTGAAAAAATAAATAGTTTCAAGAAACAACTTAACTTACAATTTTAGCTATGGTAGTTTTCCAACTCTTACACTGAGTAGCCAATACCAGTACAACAATAATTCCTTATGAAAATATTCTAAAGGTTTAATCACTTTGTCTAGGCCCTAGGGCAATAGTAGTAAAAGCCATTGTACTGCAGAAGACAACTTTTGCAAAATTAAAAGGCAGATTTTAGCAGGCCATTATCAATAATATCATCTGTAATCCTTTTAAATTAGAAAATAAAAATTCCTCATCTTATGTAAATATTTAGGGGCAGTGTCAACTATGGAGAATGAGCACTAATTCCTGAAGATGGTGAAAAAATACCACTCCTTTGACATACATTTCTATTGCACAGCATAGCTTTAAGGAAGTCATCTTCATTCCGTTTGTACTGAGTTGTCACGGTAAAGAAAAAATCAAGTTCATAATGAATGGATAACAGCAAAAGAGTTCTATGAATAATCAGTGTTAAGTTGGGTTTAAGTGAATAGGCAGTCCTGGCCAGTGCCTTCATTTGGACAATGCCAGGGTGTCCCACGTGCAGTGCCTCTAGCACTTGTTTCCTTAGTTTATGGGGTACAACCACTTGATCCCCCCACAATAGACACCCTTTTGGGCTGATAACTCATGTTGTCGCATCTGAAATGGTTTTAGATCACCCTCCCACTGGCCCTGTAGGCCACCCCTCCACACCCAGTTTAGAACTTGTGCCAAAGTTTTGTCCTTGGCTATTTCAGTCGCTGTGATAGGGCCGGATGCAAAGTCCTCATTGAGTAGTACAGATGTGATGGGGGCAGGATCCTCTACAAAGTCTGGGAGTGGGCAGCGGCTGAGGGCGTCGGCGTGACCTATATCTTTGCCCGGTCAGTGTATTAGTTGGTAATTATATGCCGCCATGAAAATTGTCCATATTGTTATATGTGGGAATAAAATGTTCGGGGTGGGGCGGTCCCCTGCAAGAATGCCAAGCAGCGGTTCGAAGTCTCTCCCATATAAGTATTTGTGGAAATGCTTGAACCCCTCGCCACTGCAGCCAGCACCTCCTTGTCCAGTTGGCTGTAGTTCCATTCCACTTCTGATAGGGTTTTTGAGTAAAATGCAATTGGGGCCTCAGTCCTATTTGGCATCCTCATCTGCTGATTCTTCGGTCTCCGTGTTCTCTTGATGCACGGTGGCTGCTCCTCGCGGAGAAGGTGTGTTCCATGTTTTCTGGATCACCGCCACTGACTTATTTGAGGCTTCTGTTGCTCTTGCTTCATCGAGCACTGTCTTAAATGTGAGATCAGGCTTTGCTAGTAATCTTCTCTGCAGATTGAGGTCCCTCAAGCCCAAAACAAGCCTATCTCTCATCGCTTCCTCTATATCTCTGAACTCGCAATGAGCTGCGGCTTTTCGTAGTGCAGTGACGTATTGATTGATCGTCTCACCTTCCTCTTGACTCCTGCGGTGAAATTTGTGTCTTTTCACCATTGCTGACAGTACGGGTGCATAATGTGCTCGGAGCATTTCCTGGAGTGTTGCCCAGGGTACCGTCTGCACATTGGCTGGTTCTGATAGTGCTTGAGCCATATTGAGGACTTTGGGTCCGCAGTAACTTAGGAAAAGCGCTCTCTTCCTATTGTCCAATATACCGGATAGATCATTTGCTTCCATGAAGCAATTGAATCGGAGCATATATAATTTCCAATTCTCCGTAGCTGAGTTGAATGGAGCTGGTGGGGCGGGCGTGGTCATCTTGGGAGGCCGACGCAGAGTCTCAACTTGCTGCGATGATGGCCGATGCTGCGTGGATGCCTGGCTTAGTTCAGCTCCTTTGTCCTTTCTTCTCTTCGCATCCCACTTCGTCGCCAGTGTTAAGTTGGGGTTAAGTGAAGAGGCAGGACATCAGTAGAGTGACTACAGCTCTTTAATGAATGGATCGGTAAAAACATAGCATCTGCCTGTCCAACAGCTTCCCCTTTTAAAGGGAGCTGTCAGACAGCTCAACCAATGAGATTTAACCTATTTTCCCGCCGGAGGGGCGGCCCAATGAATTTAAAGTATTATTTCCCGCCTGGAAGATGGACCGGAGTGAAGCCTACATCCCTTGGTTTCACTCCTCATTATCATACGTAACACCCACAATGTCCAATTGCTATGATTTTTCAAATTATATTTGAAAAAGGGGATCTGGGAGTAAAAAAAATGTCATTTCTGGACCATAATATTCACATTTAGTTTTAAAGCAAGCTGAATTCCATCTGTATCAGGTATAGCAATCACTTGGTGGTTAGGGCCACATAAAATGTTTGCAGATGAAAACAAGCATTGCAGTCATCAAATCAATGATGCATGAAGTCAGGGCCTTTCAAGGGTTTGGGGAGGGGGAACATGGGATTGAGGAGTTTCTTTACTTTTAACCCTATTATGGTATTAAACCTGCTAGAATTTACGTTATATATTGCATTTTTCTGTATCACAATCCATCAGCTTTAGGAAAACAAGAATGTGGAAGAAAAAAAAATGACTGGTCTCACTATTTTTGTATCCATCCTGTTTCTAAAAGGTTTGTGCTGCTAAAACTAGATACTATTACAAACATGACAAAGGCAAACACAAATGTCTCATTTACACTTTTAATGCCATATTATTTATTTATGTCATTGTTAAACTGCCTTTGTGAAAAACCCTCATACCTTTCTACAGTTTTAAAACAAAAGATATAAATCCCTCAGCCATTGATGAATTGCTGTTCTATGATACCTTGAAATTTACCAAGTGTAGGAAGTGATTTTTCTGAATGAATGGGCTAACATTCAGAAAATTCTGATACTCATCAGTTCCAGTGTTCTCCAAATGTACTGGATAAGGCATTCTTTTTTTTTAAAAAAATATTTTTATTGGTTTTCAAATTTAATATATCACAATATTTATAGACAGATCCGCCACCATTTATATACATCGTTACTATATTTATATATTTTATACATTGATTTAACGCATTTTCTAATCTTATGTCCTCGTCCCACATTGTCTCTTCAATTTTCTATTATTAGTCCAATTATACCATTTTTCCCAAACATCATGGTATTCTGAATTTTTTTGTCCTCTGAGTTCAATCGTTAATTTATCCATTTCAGCACAGTAGTATATTTTTTTAAATTATCATACTGTCCATCGGTGTGGTGGGGTTCTTCCAATTCTGTGCATACACAATTCTAGCTGCAGTAGTGATATGTAGAATTAAATATTTGATGTTTCGGCTGTATTGTCCTTTAAATATTCCCAGTAGTAGAAGTTCCGGCGTGTATTCTATTGCTGTGCCCACTATTTCCTGTAGCCAATGGTGTATTTTCATCCAATATTTTTTTGCTTTGGGACACAACCACCACATATGAAAGAAGGTGCCTTGCTCTTTTTTACATTTCCAGCAGTTCGAATTTAAATTTGGGTATATTTTAGCCAATCGTGCTGGTGCCAAATGCTACCTATAAAACATTTTATAATAATTTTCTTTATATGCCGCTGATTTCATTAATTTGTAATTTCTGTTCCAAATTTGCTCCCAGTCGGCCAGGTGTATATTATGTCCCACATTCTTTGCCCATGCAATCATTGGTCCTTTCACTATTTCTTCTACTCTGTCAAATTCTAATAAATAGTCATATAATTTAGATATTATTTTTTCTTCTGGGCCTGTTAGCAATTTATCTAATGCTTGAGTTACTGTGTCAATGCCAATTTTTTC
>QLTV01001162.1:328874-343063 GCA_003457575.1 Thermophis baileyi | reverse complement strand
GGGGAGGGGGGGAGGGAAGATATAGTATAAACAATATAAAAGTAGGGAGAAAATCTTTGTAATTTTAAGTCTCACACCAACTTCTCCCAATTTGGGGCCAAGTGCCCTGAGTATGAGATCAAAAGATGAAATTAGGTTAAATAAAGTAGCAATATGAAAAAAAAGCTTTGCAAAATACCTTTCTCCTGCTCACAAAGTCTGTTTTCGGAAGATATTTTGATTTCTGGTACAATGATTCTCCTCAGGTAAGGCTGATATGCCACTTGGGTATTCAATATTTATTTTCACAGGAGAAGATGGAAATTTCTTGTCTATGTGCATCTCATGATCATGCCCATACACTTGGGGATCTGACTGACATATGCACACTTCCAGACATCTGCACTACATGGAAACTGGTTATGTCAATTTTCTTTTCCTTTGCATTTCTTACTTCACTGCTCATACTAAATAAAGAACATATGGAGAATGCCTAACAAGGAAATTGTAAGCAAGCATATAAAAACACTGCTTTAAAGATTTTATCAGTATTTCTACATGGTATCTCTGCAGTTCTCTTAAGGCAAATGTTTTTGTATGTTCTTTACCAAATACCATTTTTACAAGCAATTTTTTTCAACTGGAAACAACTGTTATTTTCTCCAACACAGAGTTCAGCTCTATTTTCAGCTGAAATCTGAAATAATACATCTAATACAGATTTCAGCTGTATTTCTTAAGATATGCATTCTTGTGCATATTTTTGCATGAAAAATCACACAATAAATTCTGGAAATAAATGAGCATACCTAATCATTCAGCTTCTTTATATCTAGCAAGTTCAAAAGCTGTACAGTATATTTGTCTAAAAATTCTGATGAGGCAAATTATTTTTCCAGTCACCTTACTTAATCATGCAATTCTGTGAATTTCTATAAATTCTGACTATTGTTTAGAGACCTGCTGGTTTCAGATATTCCAATTCCCCATTTGTGAAAAAGAGTGGAAAACCATGTTTATAATCTACAATTAAACTACAGAAAAATCATAAGTTCCTTTTGTAAATGATTGGATTTCTGGTAGGATTTATTTACATCATGCGATAGGTGTGTCTACTTCAATTTTGTTTTGACATGCAACACCAACCTAGCCCAATAAATGACTCTAAAATAATGGAGAGATAACTTCCATCTAAAATATCTAGAATCAGAATTGCATGATTTCACAAACATTCTATAGTAGTTCAAACTGATACAGGACTTTGACTAAACCTACAGAAGGAATTAGGGTTTGGCCCACGATCTTGCACCTTCCCCCACTCTGCAGATACTGCTGGATACCTCAGAAAGGTGTAATCTTAGCTGCTATTCCCACAGAAATTAAATTATACATTGATTTACCAAGTTTCATATAAATATAACTTAAATGAGCAAGAACAACATCTTGCAGCAGGCTCACCAAGTCCCAGGAGATACGTATAAAAGCTGCATGCACATTAAATAATGGGAAATGATTATAAAGTATTGTGAAGGTCAATGTATTCAAATGAAAATTGCAAATATACTGTACACTGGAGAAAATTTAGTGGAAAACAAATCAGATTTTTTCATCCTTTTGCACACCTGAACTGGAAAGAATATATTCGGAAAATGACTGGCTCACCTTATCAAAAGGGCTTTAAACTAAAATTGAGGGGGGATGGGGGGCAATCTTCACAACCTATAGAACCTAATTCCAAGCAAAAACCACTAGATAACCAATCACATAAGGATGTAGGGAGTAAAGAGAAAGAAGAAATAAAAAAGAAAAACTTAATGAAGTAGTGATGGAAAGGATGGAAATTCCAGTTACAAAGTAGTCGATATAAGAAACATACCCAAGACCCATAAAGAACTCAAATGCCTGTACACTAACACTCAAGGTTTAGGTAACAAACAGGGAGAACTTGAAGCATTAGTACATGAAGGCAGTTATAATATAGTTGCCATAACTTGGTGGGATGAAACTCATGACTGGAATGTACTGATGGAAGGATACAAACTATTCAAAAGAAACAGACCTAACAAAAGAGGTGGAGTTGCATTATATATAAAAGATCACTACATCTCTACAGAAATACACAAAACCAAGAATGAAAACCACCTAGAATCCATATGGGTCAAATTAAAATGGAAAAAAATGACATTGCTATAGGTGTATACTACAGGCCACCCAACCAAGCAGAAAAAATAGACAAACTCTTTGCTAATCAATTAACAAATGTATGTAGGAAACATACCACAGTAATAATGGGAGTCTTTAACTATCCAGGTATCAATTGGGAGACAAACTCTGCAGCAAGTGGGAGATCGAACAGATCCCTAACCAACTTAGCTGACAACTTTGTCATCCAAAAGGTAGAGAACTAGAGGAAAAGCTATACTGGACCTAATTCTTACTAATAAAGAAGTGATAGAGGGAGTTAAAGTTGCTGGAATCTTGGATGAGAGTGACCATGTCATATTGGAATTCAACATAATGCAAACACAAGCAATAGAATATAATCCAACGTGTCTTAAACTTTAAAACAGCTGATTTTAACAAACTCAGAGACAGCCTAAGCAAAATTTCATGGATAAAAATCCTAAAGGGGAAAACAACTCAAGAAGTGTGGGAAACTCTGAAAAATATTATCATAAAATCCCAGTCCAACACAATACCACTAACAAAGAAAAACAAGAAATCCAAGAAGAAACTAGCATGGTTGCACAAAGATCTCTCTGATAAACTGAAAGACAAAAAAGGATAAGTACAAAAAAATGGAAAGAGGCAGAACTAAGGCAGAATATCAGCAGATAGCCCGAATCTGCAAAGGTGAAGTCAGGAAAGCAAAGGCTCAGAATGAACAAAGACTTGCAACAAAAGTCAAAGATAATAATAATAATAAAATCTTTCAACATATAAATAACAAGGAAACAGTCAAGGAAACAATCGGTCCACTAAAGAGAGAAGATAACAAGGAAGTAACAGGCAGTAGAGAGAAAGCAGAACTGCTTAACTCATTCTTTGCATCAGTCTTCAGGCAAAGAGAAACTATAGCCCAACCTATGAAAAATCTAACTGTAAAAGACAGACTAGAAATAAAAATTAAAATAAGCAAGAAAATGGTTAGAGGACACCTATCTGATCTTGATGAATATAAATCATCACGACCTGATGGTTTACATGCCAGAGTTCTCAAGGAGCTGACAGAATTTATCTCCATTGCACCATATTTTTTTTAAAAAAATCCTGGGGCACCGGGGAACTACCAGAAGATTGGAAAAGAGCTGATGTGGTTCCCATCTTCAAAAAAGGAAAAATAAAAACAGTTGCAGTTGAGACTAAGCTGGCAGGAATGGCCAACACCCCAGAAGACAAGGTCAGGATCCAAAAAGATCTTAACAGACTTGAACAATGGGCCTTGTCTAACAACATGAAATTTAATGTGGAGAAAAGCAAGGTTTTACACCTAGGCAGGAAAAAACCAAAGGCACAAGTACAGATTAGGCGAAACCTGGCTCAAAAACAGTAACTGTGTCAGGGACCTTGGAGTCCTAGTGGATGATCACTTAAATATGAGCCAGCAGTATGCGACAACAGCCAAAAAAGCTAATACAATTCTTGGAACGAGTGGGGCTCCGCTCACCACAGTTGATTTTTTCATGTTTTTGGAGCCCTTAGTGGGCAGATCGGATCCTGGAGGGAGCGAGAGAAAAGAGGCATTCACTCAGAGGTTGCATGTGGAGTGGTGCGGCTCCCATGGGACCTGAGGAACTCTCGAAAACTACATAGAAAAACTCAGCCTCGTTCTGGAAGCGTGAGGTCCCGAAACGTTAGACTTGGAAGAAAAGAGTGACAAACAGCTGGAGCCATCGGAACGAGAAAAAACAAGAGACAGGAAAATGCTCTCGGAGACAGTGGAGTGCTTAAGGATGGCGTAGCAGTAAATGGGATCTCCAACGTGGATGTAAAAGCAGCGAACAAGCGGTAGGAGCAGAGATCGTACTTGGTGAGAGAGGAGAGATTTACGTGTGACGGGATTTAAATAAAACGTGGAATTGCGGATAAAAGGGATGGTGTGTTGGTGTTGGCAAGAAGAAAGAGGAAAGAAGGAGAGAGATCGAAGGATTGGGAGGAGGAGACGAGTGAGGTGAAGGAGGCATTGGAAAACGTGGAAGAAAGGACTCCTATAGAACGAACGGAACGAACGGAGTGAAGGAGATTGGTGATAACAGAAAGTGGACCGATAATAGAACTTTTTACTTTTTGAAGTGACAGCAAGAAAAGAAGGAGAATGGATGGTGAAAAGAGATAAAGGGTAAAGAGAACTTACAGTGACTGAACAGTTTTGAACGGGCGACATCTTGGAGGAAGGAGGAAAAGCACCATTTCCGGAACGAAGGATGGAGGAGAATAAAGTTAAAGGAACTCGGTGATAATAGTGTTGAGTGTGGAGTGTGGAGGAAAAGAAGTGGGGGGGGGAAAACCCCCAGTGACTTGTTGGCTTTAAAAAAAAGAAGAAGGAAAAGGAAAAGTGAGCCTAAAAGAAAGAAGAGAACAGTGAAACATAAAGTGGAGTTGAAAGGGTGCCACCTAAGCGGTATTGAAGGAAGTTGGGGTAATTTATATTGATAGACTAATAATATTTTTAAGATAAATTAAAAGGATAGTGTTATTGATGCTATTTACATATTTACATTATTTATAGATCTACACCAGTTGAAGTGTATATAGTATAAGTATTATATTAACTTGATTATAGGACTATTATAAATATTGTATAGTTGTATTGCTGATTTAAGTTCTTATTTATATTAATTATTGAATATATTCATAGCACCATATCAATAGTATATTAATTAATTAATTATCTGGCTAAGAGATTATTAAATAAGTATAGATATATTTATAAAATTATAATATACTATTATATACTTATATTGATTATAGTAGAATGTGTTCTGCATATTACTCATACTAAGTACATCATTTGTATTATTTACATTAATTATATATTAATTATAGTATTGATATTATTGATATACCTGCATAAAATATTGATAAAGTAGAATTAATGAAACAAGGGATATAGAGGACTTATAGAGAAATTGTTTTGGAAAAAAATATTAAGATAGAGGGCTACATACTGAAGGAGTTGAAGAATAGTGAAAACAGGAAACTAGGTTGATATAGATAATTATATGGTACTGTGGAAAAAGCTTTTTTAAAAGTCTTAACTTTAAAATGACAAGTACGACATCCACAGTTACTAAAATTGGAGGGAAAAAGATAATAGTAACGATGGCTTCGCCTGCAGGACAAAGGTCAGCAGAAAACTTATCAGGTGGAGAGAAAACAGGTACTACAGGGAGTCTTCAAGCTATGGAAATAACATTGGCATCTATTCAAGAAACGATGATGAAGATGCAGGAGGCAATGGTAAATAATACAGAGGACATTAAAAAGAGATCAAAAACGAGATAGGAGAAGTAAAAGGAGAAATACAAAAATTAGACAAAAAATGGGGAGATAAATAATGAATAACAAATAACAATAATAAAAATAAAAACAGAACAAATAGAGAAAAAACAAGATGCAGCAGAGACTAGAATGTTAGCAGCAAACAGAGCATTGGAAGAGACCATAATAAATTTAGAAATGGAAAGATCTATGCTCTATTTGCGCTTCCAAAATTTAATAGAAAATAAGGAAGAAGACCTATCAAAAGTAATGGTGGAATTGTTGGCGGAATTTCTGCAAAAGGATAAGAAGGAAGTAGAAAATGAGATAGATGAGATATTCAGAATCCACACTAATTATGCACGCAGGCACAAATTTCCCAGGGAAGTCCATGTAAAGTTTCTAAGGAAGAAAATAAGGGATGAAATATATGGTAAAACACGACATGAACCAATAGTATATAAAGATAAAGAGATTATCACACTCAAACAGGTGCCTAGGAGGATAAGGGACCAGAGGAAAAATTATCAATTTCTATCGAGACAATTATTAAAACATAATGTACTGTTCAGATGGCTCATTCCAGAAGGAATGCTGATCATCTGGCAGGATAAGAGGTTCCGTATAGACTCCATTGATAAAGTGCAGGAGTTTTGTGATCATTATATAAGTGAGGAGGAAGATCAAAATAGCAAAGAGGAGGTAGAAGCTAAAAGCCAAGAAGAAAGATTAGTAGAAGATAGGATGGTGGAACAGGAAACTAGGGAGAGAAAAGAGGAAGAACGACAAGAAAGAGAAGGAGCCAGAACAAGGGCTCAAACAGAATCGAGAATAAGGAGGGGGGTAAGAAGTAATTACAAGGAGTAGGATGGAAGAAACAATAAGGCTACTATCACTAAATATTAATGGCATAAATTCCCCCAGTAAAAGGAAAAAATCACTAATTAGGCTCCAAAAATTAAACTTTGATATAGTTTGTTTACAAGAAGTTCACATCAAAGAAAAGCACAGCAAAATTTTAGAGAACTCAAAACTTGGAAAATTACATTCAACTCTAGCGCCAGAAAAGAAAAGAAGGATTGTGGTATATGTTAAGGATTGGATTAACTCAAAAACAATATTTCGAGACAAAGAAGGTAGAATCTTGATAGTGGAAATTAAAACCAATTTTAGGAAATTTCTATTAGTATCAATTTATGCACCCAATATTAAACAGAAGGATTTTTATAATAAATTATTAAAAGAAATAATAGATTTAGGATATGAAAATATATGTGTGGTAGGGGATTACAACGCAGTTGTAGATAATAAAAAGTATTACAAGGGAGGCAAGAAAAACAAGAAGGAAAGGAAGAATTTACCTAGCACGTTTACAGAAATAGTACAAGAATTGAATATAAAAGATGCATGGAGACAGTTACACCCAGAAATGAAACAATATACCTTCTACTCACATCCACACAACTCATGGTCACGTATAGATATGGCATGGATGAGCCCAGATATGATAACTAAATTAAGCCTGTCTGTACAGTTTTTAATTTAAAAAAGGCGAAGAAAAAGACATTGAAAGAAAAAAAGGAAAAGAAGGGAAGATAAGGGAAAAGAAAAGAAGAAAAGAAAAGAAAAGAAAAGAAAAGAAAAGAAAAGAAGAAAAGAAAAGAAAAGAAAAGAAAAGAAAAGAAAAGAAAAGAAAAGAAAAGAAAAGAAAAGAAAAGAAACGAAAAGAAAAGAAAAGAAGGATTGAGGGAGATGTTAAGGATTGGATTAACTCAAAAACAATATTTTGAGACAAAGAAGGTAGAATTTTGATAGTGGAAATTAAAACCAATTTTAGGAAATTTCTATTAGTATCAATTTATGCACCCAATATTAAACAGAAGGATTTTTATAATAAATTATTAAAAGAAATAATAGATTTAGGATATGAAAATATATGTGTGGTAGGGGATTACAACGCAGTTGTAGATAATAAAAAGGATTACAAGGGAGGCAAGAAAAACAAGAAGGAAAGGAGGAATTTACCTAGCACATTTACGGAAATGGTACAAGAATTGAATATAAAAGATTCATGGAGACAGTTACACCCGGAAATGAAACAATATACCTTCTACTCACATCCACACAACTCATGGTCACGTATAGATATGGCATGGATGAGCCCAGATATGATAAATAACTTGGAAAATATAGAAATACTACCGAACACATGGGCAGATCACAATCCGTTATCAATACATTGGAAAGGTCAGAGGAAAAAGGGTCGTTGGACATTAAATCAGAGGATTTTGAAAGAAAAACAGTACGTAGAAATGATGGAAAAGGAATTACATAATTTTTATAAGGTAAATAAAAAAGAACATACGACATTACAAAACGTGGGATACAACTAAGGCGTACATAAGAGGGATCTCGATAGCATACATAGCTAGAAAAAATAAGGAGAGATGGAAAAAACAAAATCAATTACAAGGGGACTTAATTAAGTTAGAGAGGAGCCTACAAGATGAACCACAGAATAATAAAATTTTACAAGAGCAAGAAGTAATAAAACATAAAATTAATTTAATTCATCAAGAAGAAATGATAAGAATCATAACCAGGGTAAAACAAAATTATTTTGAAACAGCAAATAAACCAGGGAGATGGTTGGCCCACCAATTAAGAAAGGAAAAAACAAAAAGATTAATACAGGAACTATAGGACGAACAGGGAAACATTTGTCGTGAAAAAGAAGGGAAGAAAAAGATAGTACAAATTTTTTTCCAAACATTGTATAATCAGGAAAATATTAATGTACAAGAGATTAAAAGACAAAACAGAAAGCTGCCAATTATAATAGAGGAAGATAGAGAACTATTAAATAGAAAGATCACATTAGTGGAAATGAGAGAGGCAATTAAAAAGCAAAAAAATAATAAAACACCAGGGCCAGATGGCATTCCCGCGGAGTTGTATAAAAGGATTCAAGAACCATTGGAGGAAGTCATGTTGAATGTGTATAATGAAACACTGAAAAAAGTGATAATACCACAATCTTGGACAGAAGCATTTATTACATTAATCCCAAAAGAAGAATCAGACACTCAAAAAGTTCAAAATGTTAGGCCAATCTCGCTGCTGAACGTAGATTATAAAATATTCGCAACAATTATGGCGGAACGACTAAAAAAAATATTAAATAAAATTATTCATATAGATCAAAATGGATTCCTCCCCAACCGGCAAATAAAACACAATACTAGAATCATACTGAATGTGCTTGAATATTATGAAGCCCATCCAGATAAGCAGCTTGGTTTAGTTGTGGTCGATGCACAAAAACCTTTCGACAATTTGAATTGGCAATTTTTGAATATACAATTGGAGATTATGAAATTTGGGGGGAAGTTTAATAGAATGATTAGGACAGTATATTCAAACCAAACAGCAAAGATCATAATAAATAGGAAAACAACAGAAAAAGTGAATATATATAAAGGGGTCAGACAAGGATGCCTGTTATCACCATTATTATTTATACTCTCTTTAGAAATCTTATTGAATCAAATTAGAGGAAATCAATAAGTAAAGGGGTTGAAAATTAGGAAAGAGGAATATAAATTACAGGCATTCGCGGATGACATGGTGTTTATAGTCGAGGACCCTTTAAAATCAGGAAACATTGGCTAAAGAATTACAAGAATTTGGAAAGGTTGCTGATTTGAAAATAAACAAAAATAAAACAAAAATGATAACTAAAAATCTCACCCAAGATCAAAATAAAGAATTGGAAAGGATATTGGAATTTCAAATAACTAAAAAGGTAAAATATTTAGGGATTTGGTTAACCACAAAATGTTCTTCTATAAAATAAGATGATTATATGAAATTACTAGCCCAAACCAGGAAGGATTTGGAAAATTGGTCAAAGTTACAATTGTCATTATTAGGAAGAATTTCTACTATTAAGATTAATATACTGCCTAAATTTCTATTTTTGTTTCAAACAAGTCCAATAAAATTAAACAAAAGCTTTTTTGAAGAATTAAATAAAATAACCTTAAAATTTATTTGGCAGGGGAAAAAGGCCAGAATTAAATGCAAGCTGTTACAGGATGCCAGATTAAGAGGGGGAATGGGTCTCCTGGATTGGGAATTATATTATCAAGCAGCTTTGTTGACATGGATGGGTGCTGTTAAGGAATAAAAGAATTCTAACGATTGAAGGCCATGACTTGCAACGAGGATGGCACACATTTCTTTGGAAAAGAAGAACCAAATTACAATTATTTTAAGAGACACCAAATAAGGGACGCACTAATAGAGAATTGGAAAAAAGTCAAACAAAAATTTTACATAAAGATGCCAAGATGGACTTCAGCAATGGAAGCAGTGATTTACCCAAATTTGATTAATTTATATAAAATAGTTACGTATGAAGAATTATTAGATAAACAAGGAAGATTAAAATCAAACCAAGAGTTACAAAGACAAGGAATTAAAATAGATTGGTGGCCCTATTTACAAATTCAAACTAAGTATAAAAAGGATTTAGAACAATTTGGCTTCCAGGATGAAAAACAAGAAATTGATAAAATATTAACAAGCCCAGAAGAAAAATTGATTACAAAGTTTTATAATTGTTTATTAAACCAGAAAATGGAGGATGAAGTCGTTAAGGAAACAATGATTGCTTGGGCAAAAAATTTTGGGTATAGCATTGATTTGGAACATTGGGAACAAATGTGGGGGGGAAATTATAAAATATCAATGTCGGCCGCATACAAAGAAAATATATTTAAAATGTTTTACAGATGGCATCTACCACCGGCGAGATTGGCCAAAATGTACCCATCTACCAAACCAAATTGCTGGAAATGTAATCAGACACAAGGGACATTCTACCACATGTGGTGGACATGTCCTGATGCAAAAAAATATTGGAAGAAAATTAAAAATTGGCTTGAGGAAATAACAGAACAAAAACTGGAATTAAAACCAGAATTATTTCAATATGGGAATAAGAGAGAGAGAGGAAACAGGGTACTATAAAATCTGGGACAGATGGTATGATTGGCTCGAAAAGAAAAGTAAAATTAATGTATAAATTAAGATAAGAATGAAATATATGGAATAATGGAATAAGATAGAGGAAATGTGATAGATGTAACCGTAAACTTAAATGGTTGTTAAATAATGTATATAATGTAAATAAGAGCATAAAACTATGGGATAATAGGTAATAGTGTATATATCAAATAGAAAAAGATAATAAGTGTTTAGGTATATAACAATAGCCAAAATTAGGGAAATATGGAAATAAGAAGGAAATTACAATGGCATAAAGCTGTATTAATGGAATTATATTTTATGTA
Organism: Thermophis baileyi; assembly: GCA_003457575.1. Classification (NCBI taxonomy): domain Eukaryota; kingdom Metazoa; phylum Chordata; class Lepidosauria; order Squamata; family Dipsadidae; genus Thermophis; species Thermophis baileyi. The sequence goes on along the minus strand of QLTV01001162.1, from coordinate 332,246 downwards.
TATGTGATGTATATGTTTGTTTTATATGTTGTAATGTTTGTTTACTTGTGGTTTTTTTAATTGGAAATTTGCAATAAAAATATTATTTTAAAAAAAATCACACGAAGTATTAGTATCACTTTAGTACGACCACACCTGGAATACTGCATTCAGTTTTGGTCACCACAGTTGAGACTTTGGAAAAAGTGCAAAGAAGAGCAACTAAGATGATTAAGAGCCTGGAGACAAAAACATATGAAGAACGTTTGCAGGAATTGGGTATGGCCAGTCTAGAGAAAAGAAGGACTAGGGGTGACATGATAGCAGTATTCCACTATTTGAGGGGCTGCCAAAAAGAAGAGGTCAATTTATTTTCCAAAGCACCAGAAGGCAAGACAAGAAACAATAGATGGAAACTAATCAAGGAGAGAAGCAACCTGGAATTAAGGAAAAACTTCCTAACAGTGAGGACAATTAACGAGTGGAACAGCTTGCCTTCTGAAGTTCTAGGTGCTTTATCACTGGAGATTTTTAAGAAAAGACTAGATAGCCACGTATCTGAAATGGTATAGGGTCTCCTGGAACTAGAAGACCTCCAAGGTCCCTTCCAGCTCTTGGTTGACCTCTTAGTTTATTAAAGCTAATAATAGAGCCGTGGTGGCACAGTGGTTAGAATGCAATATTGCAGGCTAACTCACTGCTCACTGCCAGGAGTTCAATTCTGACTGGCTCAAGGTTGACTCAGCCATCCATCCTTCCAAGGTTGGTAAAAATGAGGAACCAGATTGTTGGGGGCAATATGCTGACTCTGTAAAGCTCTTAGAGATGGCTATAAAACACTATAAAGCAGTATATAAATCTATTGCTAATAGTCATTTTTTAGAATTGAAAAATATGCATGACTAAGCAGCTATGTTGGTTTGCTAATTAAAATTCTGTTATCCAGCTGAATGGTCTACAATTCTATCCTTATTGCAGGCCAATGGTTGGAAGAAAATAGCTGATTGTAAAGATTATAACTAGGGAAGAGTTGAAATGTTAGATGGTATTTTTATAATCCATGCAGGAACATTTTATAGGCAGATTATTTTAAGCAAAGGAAATGAAATGCACAGTTCCTTAATTATAAAGCCAGAAAAGATGAACGAGCACAAACCAGCTTGGTGCTGCTATGGGCAACCTTCCATTTTTGAAAATATATAGTAAGCCTTTATTGCTGGATTTACTTTTACTTTTGCAGGGAAACCTGAAAAGATTTGCTGCTTCAATATTGCTGGCAGGATTCAGTCTTTACCAGTGGCAGAAAATAAAGCTTGGTTCATGCTGCATAATTGTCATTACACAGACTAGTCAAATGTATTAGTTAACCATGGGACATTCACTATAAAATATATTTTTGATCTTACCATACCAATCAGCAGATAGTATGAAAACAAATACTATGACTGAAATGATCCCGAGAGTTCTAACACCAAAATATGTGTAGGTGTGTATTTGGAACATGCATAAACAAAAATATAGTGATTGTGAATTTCAAGTCATCCTTTCCCCTCATGAAAGACCACCATGAATTAACACCATTTTGGTATAGCTGTGGTAGATCTCTGCATTTACTCTGACCACCCTTCAGTTGCTGTAACTGCTTTAAATCTGTGGTTGCCTTGTTCTGTGACTGAAGCTACCACTGGAGATGATAAACATAATTGCAGGGTTTATTAAAAGAATTAAAATAAGTATAACATTATTTTCTTCATGTATTTGGATTTTTTAAATATGCTTCATTACTGATTCTATTGAGAGCCAGTTTCATGTCACTACATGAAGGCATCAGGCTAAAAACTGAGATCATGAGTTCTTGCCCCACCTTAGACAAAAAGCCACTGGATGACCTTGGGCTAATCACTTTCTCTCAGCCTTAGGAAGGAGGCAATGGCCAAACACTACTGAAAAAAATCTTGCAAAGAAAACTTCAGGGACTTGTCCAATACAGAGTAACAAAAGTTGTCCTTTGGTTAGCTCAGTCGTATTACATTCCTACTCATTGTAGCACAAAAATATTACACTGTTCTGGTAAGAGTAGAACCTTTGATCTTCTGGATGTTGCTAAACTACAACTCCTACCTTCTTTTCCTGTTTATCTGCTAGGTGATGCTGCAAAAAAGTGTAACTGAGCAACACTTGGAGAGCCATAGGTTACCCATAATAGGTTTCTTCACAGTTCCCCAAGTGTAGCTCTCCCAAATTTATTTTCTCTCATAATAGTTTATCTGACAAAAGCATATGTATTGGGTTATTCAGATTTATTTTTTTAATTGATGAAAGTATATTTCTTTCAACAAATCACATGAATAGTCACCTTCCTTCCTTCAATGCAGCCTATTTTCCCAGCCAGGAGATTCCCAGTATTTGAAATTTTAGTACCCATTATTCTCATTAGCTGTCAGATCCCAAAGAGTGATCGTGCCATTCTGTTTAGAGATGGGGGGGCCTTGGGTTCAATTTATTAGCATTGCTTGTGTCAATTGATGGTTACAACTTATACACTGGCGCCAAGCATACTGAGATCCCTTCACTTTGGAGAAGGTTTATGAGGGGCAATGTGGGATGTTTCACTTCAATGGATAACAGAAGATGGTTAGAGAAATGTATGTTTATCCGGTTCCCAGAGCAGCTGATAAAGAAAACATTCTCACACTTGTGTATTGGCTACAATCTGCATTCTGGCTAATGGGAGGGGTCTCTACTGCTTTAACTACCTGCTTTGCCTAAGGGTATTCAGACGTTGCTTTGAATGGAATGCTTTCACTTCTGCATAATAAAAGATCCTTTTGAAATACATTGTTTCAGAAGCTCTCGCTTTCTTAAATTAGACGGAGAGGCGATCCTTACAGAAAGCAACGTCTGCAGAATGGTCAACCCAGAGAAGCAATTTTTGCTCTACTGAGGGGACCCTGCAAACCATGTCCGAACAAAACAGGGAACAGGGAGAAGCCGAATGCTGGGGGGGAAACATCAACCATCACCCAGCCGGATGCCTGCTCCTTGCTTCCCATCGGAGAGGATGAGGTAACTCTGGAGGATCCTGAAAAGCCCCGCTGGTCAATTGGCATCGGGAAGAAAGACAGCTGGGATGGGAGAACCAGAGGAGTCACCCTCAACCGCAGAAATCGAAAACCGGGGTGGAAATTGGAGCTAGAAACCCTCTCCGACCAGGAGGAACTAACCGAAGCACCGCTGAGAGAGGATCGTCTGAGGAGACATATAACCCAGTTGGTGATGGAAACCTTGGAAAATCTCAACATCCGAGGGGCCTCAGAACGACAGCCAAGGAGCACTGGAAGCACAGCAACCACTGATGACGCCAAGGGGGCCACCCCCCCTCTGGAGACAGCC
>QLTV01001162.1:289121-311160 GCA_003457575.1 Thermophis baileyi | reverse complement strand
AAATAATTGGGAGGAGTTAGTGTGACTACATTTAAGAAAACTTTCTGCCATTAATATACTGCCATAATGTACATTTCTCCAATTCTTTGCTATTTCTATGGGTCAGGCACACATGCACAGAAATACACAGCAAACAGTGTATATCATCTGTACTGTTTGCTGTTTGCTGGGAGGCAAATTGCTGGGAGGCAGATTTTTTTTTCTTGTTTTCCTCCCCAAAAGCTAGGTGCGTCTTATACTCCGGAGCGTCTTATACTCCGAAAAATATGGTAAGTTATAAATATACACTGTTTTAACAGCACATTCCCATATTATTCAAATTAGTGCGTATTGGCTTCATTTCAGATAGCTGACATTTAGAAAGTTTCATGATTTTGCAGCAAGTTCAGAATTCGGCTATTAATGGGGGGGGGGAGTTTGCAGGCAGAAATGTATTTTGAAATGACTTGAAGCTGATATAATCATTCTTAACAATGATGTAAAAACATAGCTTGAAATAATTCAAAGCTATAAGTAGAAGGTCAACGCCAATCAGATAGTGCTCAGTATAAACATGATGGCACCATATAATTCATGGCGTTGTAGCACCAATTATACAATTAACATAATTTGTGCAGTTAGAGAAACAGGTAACATTTCTCTAAAGAGGACAATGGATTCTACTCATTTCTATCTTCCCTCCATTGGAAGATAAGATGCTCTGAATAATATCTGGAAGTACTTGTATATGAACAACAGAGAATGCATTGAAACTCAATCCAGAAAATATGGAAGTGCTGTGATAGAGAATAGAATAGAATAGAATAGAATAGAATAGAATAGAATAGAATAGAATAGAATAGAATAGAATAGAATAGAATAGAATAGAATAGATCGAAGGGACCTTGGAGGTCTTCTAGTCCAACCCTTAGGCAGGAAACCCTATACTATTCCAGAATAATGGTTGTCCAATCTCTTCTTAAAAACTTCCAGTGTTGGAACATTCACAATTTCTAGAGCCAAGTTGTTCCACTGATTAATTGTGCTAACTGTCAGAAAATTTCTTAGTTCTAGGTTGCTTCTCTCCTTGATTAGTTTCCATGTATTGCTTTTGTCCTGCCCTCAAGTGATTTGGAGAATAGCTTGATTCCCTCTTCTTTTTGGCATCCCTGAGATATCAGAACACTGTTATCATGTCACCCCTAGTCCTTTTCATTAAACTAGACATACCCAATTCCAGCAACCTTCTTTATATGTTTTAGCCTCCAGTCCCCTAATCATCTTTTTTGCTCTTCTCTGCACTCTTTCTAGAGTCTCAACATCTTTTTTTACATTATTTTGCAGTATTCCAAGTGTGGTCTTACTAAGGCATTATAAAGTGGCATTAACACTTCACATGATCTTGATTCTATCCCTCTGTTAATGGAGCCTAGAATTGTGTTGGCTTTTTTGGCAGCTGCAGCACAGTGCTGGCTCATATTAAAATGATTGTCCACTAGGACTGCAAGATGCCTCTCACAGTTACTACTGTGTTTCTGCGAAAATACACCTACCCCGAAAATAAGACCTAGCATGATTTTTCATGCTGCTTGCTAAGCCCTACCCTCAAAATAAGCCCTAGTTCTGAGTGTCATCAGCGGGTGGTGGGGGCAGTGGGAATGGCCAACATAGGTGGCGAGTGCATGCATGGGGTCAGATGGTGTCTGGAAGCAGTTGCAGCCTGCGCGGGGGCGGGGGGAGGGACGCGATCTGTCCCACCATATGTCTTTGCTTGCGGAATGTGTGGCAGAGCTGGAGCACAAGGTTGGACGGCAGGGGCTGAGAACGCAGGGCCTGCCCCACCACTTGCCTCACCTCATAGCAGCGGCATTGGCAGAGGCGCACATGATCTGGCCCACCGGACATGCCGCACAGCCACCTGCCCACTCTGTCTTTGCTTGCCCATGGCTGTGACGGAGCAGGTGGCCATGCAGCGCCTTTGGTGGGCCGGATCGTGTGCCTCCACCCACCCCCGCACCTCTGCCTCCTCCTGTTGTTGGTGCTGCCATGAGGCAAGGGAAGGCAGGTGGCAGGGCGGGGCTGGCAACATGCTGAAGCCCCTGTGCTCTCAGCCCCCGCCATCCAACCTGGTCCTCCAGCTCCACCGCACACTCCGCAAACAAAGACAAGCAGTGGGACTGCGGCTGGAAATGATGGGGCTTTTCATCCCTCACCTCAGAAGGAAGGAGAAGGAGGGAAAGCAAGAGCGGTCGCTCAAGCGCTGCCTCTTCACCGGCTGCTCCCCAGGCTTGCTCGTGGGAACCCGGTGCGGAACGAAGGGTCTGTTTTTTGCAGATTTGTCCCGGCCCTCCCATCCCCTTTGAACCTGGCCTCCCTCCTTGGAGGTGATGGAGGGCTAGGCTAGGCTGAAGCATAGGAGAAATGGGGGGGAGAAGCTGCGCAACTAAGGACGAGGGGCTCGCCCACCTCCACGGGACCTCTCGGGAAACACGGCGTGCAAAAAGTAAAGTGTAAAAGCCACTCCTTCCAAGTCAGCAGCACCTGAATCAAAACAAAGTGCCGCAAGTCTGGGCACACTTCCCGTTTGTTGCCCTCTTTTGGGAAGCAGTTCACACCACCGGTGTTACTCAGATTACATCCTGGCATGTTTTGGAAGGGAGAAGGCGTAGCTGCTGTTGCCCATGCTGGGGTTTGCACAGCGGCGGCGAGAGACTGCAGGGTTTATTTTTATCTCCCTTCCAAAGCATGCTGGGACAGCTGTTGTGACCCAGCACGGCAAGCCCCCAGAAAAATGACACACACACACTGTTTACAAAACAAATAAGACTTTACTAATAATAATGCAGCTTATTAGTAAGTTTGCTAAAGTTTTTCCAACACAGTTCTTGTTGAGAATCAAAGAACACTTTGGCCAGGAGTCAAAATACAAAAATGCAAACAGGTCATTAAGTCCCGAATTATCTTCACTTACTGGAGTTGGCCAAGAGCCCAGACTGGAGTAATTCCAACTAAGATATCCAAAGTTCTGACATCAGCCAGGAAAATAATTGCGTTGTCTCCAGCGATGGTTTCAGCTTTTCTGAAACCTTAAATAGTCTTAGGGCGTGGCCCATCAGCCTGCAGGTTTACAGGTGAGGAGACCTCCTTCTGCAGAGCCACTCTTGCCTGCTAGCTGCCCTGCGTGCCCTAGCATCAATCAGAGGCTCCTCCTCTCCACTGGAGTCACTCATCTCCTTCTGGGGAGGTGCAGAAGGCCCGGGTTGGTTATTGTCCTCTGGCACTGCGTCCTCCTTGGTCTCGGACTCAGGTGCCGGAGATACAGGATGATATTGCCATCCCATGGTCGGTTCCTTGCAATTCACAACAACAGCAGCGACAGCAGGCAGAGGGCGAGCTGATCAACCCTGTGTGTGTGTGTATGTGTATCTGCATGTGCATGTGCATGTGCATGTGAGAGAGATTCTATCCAACCTCGGAGAGTTACCGTATACCAGGGCTGGTGGCTATGTGGTCACTCTCACTCTCTCACTCTCACAACACACAGATGTTTGATCGGATCACTCTCTTGCACTCTCTCCCTTCCTTCCACTGCACAATGATCACCAGTCCCCACTTTCTCACTGGCCTGCATTGCCCTGCATCTCCATTCTGGAAATGGCAGCCCCCTTTTCTGCCGCTTCTCCAACTGGCATTGTGTTCCTCCTTCATATGGAAGGATGTTAAACTCCAGGAAAAGTAAGCCACCTGGAGCTGGGCGAGGAAGGCCAGGCTCCCCTTCCCCAATGGTTCTGCAAAGCCCATGAGGTTTTGTGTGGAGGAGTAGATCACTTCCCGCAGAGTTGGCCTCAGCACCTGCTTCGAACAGCAAACAGAAGTGCTTTGCTCTTTTTCTCCAGGTCCTTTGAAATTGCCCCCCCCCCTTTGCTTTTCTGCCTTAAAATTCTGGGCTCTGGCAGTGGGACCACTTTGTCCTTTCTCCAGGAGTGTCTTGCCAGCATCCCCTTGATGGCCTTCCCCTCCCCCTGTACAGTTCCCAAGGAGGGAGAGGGGGCGAGAGAGAGAGGAGGGGGGAACAAATGGAAAGAGGCCTCATAAAGAGCCCTTCATCCTTAGCTGGTGAATGGAGGGCTAGATTGTGCTGAAGCAGAGGAGAAAAGAGCGGGGGGAGAAGAAAGCCTCCGCCTGCTGCAGGTGCCGCCTGCCAGCAGTCCCAATTGCTGAAGCAAGTGGTGAGCATGTCAAAAATGAAAAGCGGGACTCGCCTGCTTCCCCATCCACTGCGGAAGGAAGGCAGGAGGAAGACAAATAGGGGTATGTCACGTAGAAGGAAACACAATAATCAAAGAAAGAAGCAGCACACATCTAACAAACCCATACTGCCCAATCTAACCCAACCAGAAGCAACCATTAAAACTGAGCAATTGATTTCTCCCTCTAGATGAAAATATGCAGACCCACAACATCCCGCTCCAAGAAAACATACAGACACCTAGAAAAGAGACATCATCAAATATCTCTTAAAAAGTCACATCAACAAACACACCTGAGATAAACAAAAAAGCACCCCAGACTGCACACACACACCCCAAAAGGAAGGCGAGTGTTGTTGATAGGCGATTCTATTCTTAAAGGAACAGAACCAGCCATCTGCAGACCGGATGTACAATCTAGGGAGGTATGTTGTCTTCCTGGAGCAAAAATCAAAGATGTGGCTGAGAACATAACCAAAATAATTAGGTCTAGAGATTACTACCCTTTCCTCCTCCTTCACATTGGGATGAATGACACAACAAAGAACCTGAGTACAATATTGAGAGATTATATGCAACTAGGTAACAAAATTAAGAAGCTAGGAGCACAAGTAGTGTTCTCATCAGTACTCCCAACAAAAAGTCAACACCCATTGAAGGGAAAAAGAATTCTAGAAATAAACCACTGGCTAAAGGGTTGGTGTCGCCAAGAAAACATTGGTTTCCTGGACCATGGACTGCATTACCTTCACAAAGGACTCTTGGCAAAAGATGGCTGCACCTCACAAAAACGGGGGGAAATGTTTCCCGAGTACAAATGTTTGTACTTGGAAAAAGACTGGCCCAACTCATCAGAAGGGCTTTAAACTAAAATTGAAGGGGTAGGGTGACCAATCTTTAGAATCTCTAGAACACAAAACCAATCATAAATCCCAAGAAAACAAATCAAACAATGAGATAGGGAGTGATGAGAAAAAAGAAAAACTCAAACAATAACCAGGAGATGCAGGAAACATATACATGGACAGGCATAAGTCTTAAATGCTTATATACAAATGCTCAAAACTTGGGGAACAAACAGGGTGAACTAGAAGCAATGAGGGCAGGTATGACATAGTTGCCATTACAGAAACCTGGTGGGACAAAACCCATGACTGGAATGTACTGATGGATGGATACAAATTGTTCAAAAGAAACAGATCAACAAAAAGAAGAGGTGGAGTTGCACTATATGTAAGAGATCACTACATATCTACAGAAATGCACATGTTCAAAGATTAAAAAAAAAACCAGAATGTATATGGGTCAATATAAAGGAAAAAAGTGACATCGCCATAGGTATATATTACAGGCCACCCAACCAATCAGAAGAAATAGATGAACTCTTTGCCAACCAGTTAACAAATGTATGTAGAAAGCACACCGCAGTATTAATGGGACCCTTTAACTATCCAGATATCAACTGGGAGACAAATTTTCAGCAAGGGGGAGATCAAATAGATTCCTAACCAACCTAGCCGACAAGTTTGTCATCCAAAAGGTAGAGGACAGAACTAGAAATAAAGCTATACTGGACCTAATTCTTACTAATAGAGGAGAAATGCTAGAGGGAGTGGAAGTTTCCAGAACCTAGGGTGAAAGTGACCACGTCATACTGGAATTCAGTATAATGCAAACACAAGCAATAGAAAATAATCCAACCAGTGTCTTAAACATTAAAAGAGCTGATTTTAACAAACTCAGAGAGCTAGGAAAGATTCCATGGATGAAAATCCTAAAGGGGAAAACAACTCAAAAAGTGTGGGTATTAGCTGGATCTCCAGCATGGGTTTCTACAGCATAGGTTTCTACAGCATGCTTGCTATCGGCTGCCATGGGGGTGGGGGGTGGACACAGGTATTTGGGATGGGGAAGTGAGCTAGTATATAGTAGTCCCATGAGAATTGAAAGGGAGGTTTGCACTCATGAATTATGGTGCTGCTGAGTGGAGTTGTTTACACTCCGTCAAGGCCAACCGTCCTGAGACTCCAGATGGGAGAAATACCTGAAGATGGGCTTTTCCACAACATCATACTGGACGTTGATTGGACTCTCAGTGCTGGACCCTGGGGGGAGGGATTTGGGGTGACTTTCAATCTGTAACTTTCCCGCGTTTTGAATCAGATCTTGCCTTGCTTTCACTGCTATCATTTCAAACTTAGTAAATACCTCTTTTTTAAATCAATGGCGTTGGGGGTTTTCTTTCTTGAGTTTTGAAAGGAGGAAGGCCTGACATTAGGCAAGATCTGCTTTGTCAGCCAACCCAAAGACCCCAGTCTACTGTGGGGGCTGAGCATTCAATGTCGACCCACGGGAACGACCAGGAAGAGCCCTGGGATTGACCTCTCCTCTGCCAAGCTGGAACTGAGGTGAGATGGAGTGGCTGGAGGAACTGCAACTCGATGAGACAATCTGAGCCAGATGGTCACTAGACGTAGGATGGCTGGAAGACCCTGAGGAGCACCCACCAGGGGTGACTCTCACCAGAGGGCGGCGTGGTGACTTTGCCCAGCCTGACTCTGACAAAGAGGACCTCATGCTGAGCCATGCATTGCAACTGCTGCATGAAGTGATTGAGAGTTGGAGAGTTCGGGAAACCCTCGCCCAGAAGCCTGCCGAACCATTGCATGGAGATCAGGCAGCAGGGGGAGTGGCCATTTCCACAAGCACTGCAGCGATCTCCATTGCTCCACAGGGGGCAGATCTGGCTGCAGATGCTCAGCCAGCAGATGCCGCGGTGGCTAAAGCCCCCCTGGTGGGGGAGCCTCCCCCAGAGGCACTGAATTCCTAAGGTTCCTCCTCTGAGAATAAAATACGGAGGGGATCCCAATGCTTTGGGATTCTTCCTAGCCCAGGTCTGGAATCACATGCAGGAGTATGGAGATGGATTGGGATTTGAAGCAGCCAGAGTGAGATGTGTCACCATGACCCTAAAAGGAGCTGCAGCAGACTGGATGGTCACCCTTCACAACGATAATGCCCCCAACTAAGGAAGTATGACCAATTAATGATCACATTTTGTCAGAGGTTCAAAGACCCCTTAGCTGAACACAACGCTAGGACCTGAATGAAGACCATCACCCAGGGGCATAGGACAGAATACACCCAGTGTCATGCCTCCATCAGAGCCTGAATCTGAGGAGGAAGATGAGCCAGAACTGGAGCAGACGGAGATTGAGGGGGCGGCTTCATTGGCTTGGGAGGAAAATGGGGAGGAGCAGCCCCACTCAGGCCAGGGCCTTTCAGGATTGAGATGGCTTGTAGGCAGGGAGCAAGGGGGGGAAGGATGATTAGGAGAGGCTAAGCAGTGAACATGAAAGACAGAGCTCAGGCAATGAGCAAGGACCACCCCTTCTTGATCCTCGAGCACAGAGAGTGGAGAGAAGGCAAGAACAGTGCAGACTGAGCTGACTACTCAGGAGGAGAGCACCCCGCCCCTCTTCACAAGGCACACCTGGGGACTGAGACTTCGCGAGTTGACAGAGCTGCTGTGGGGAGGGGCATTTGTCGGGAAAAAATGCTGAATTCAGGGAGTGTTGAGTGCTGACGTTTGAACTATCCTGGATTCTTTGCATTCTTTCTGGATTTCTGGATTACTTGCCTTGCTCCCTGGACTCCTCGACTGGCCCTGCTGGATTTCTTGCTTTGCAGCCATGGTGCTACAGCGTTGGGCTGGACTATTTGCAGCCAGAGGCTGCTTGAGGTGTGTGTGTGTATGTGTGTGTGTGTGTCATCATTTTGCTCTGGGACTTGCCAGAAACATGGGAGCCTTTGGGGAAATTTGGAGCAATAAAGGGGTGGTTTGAACTGTCAGCTGCCTGTGTTATCTCTGTGCTGTGCCCCGGGTCATCACACTCAGGAGTTCTATGAGCTGGCCTGCCATATGGCCACCTGACCTCAGGAAGTCCTGACGGAATGTTACAAGGATGGGTTTAACAATGAAGTCTATCACCGCTACGTCTCCCGAGGGGCCCCTTGAGAAGTCCAGTGCTGATATGTCTTGGCACATGATGTGGAAATCAACTTGGCCAGAGACCAGCACCGTGGCAACCACAGCTGGAGCAAGTCCGCACCACCCCTCCTAAAGATATCCCAAAAGCTGTCAAATGCAGGCCAGCACCCAAACTGAAGTCCACAGCGTGCTTCAAGTGTGGGAAGGAGGGGCACTGAGTAGCTGACTATTGTTCAGCTAAACCAAACTCCAAACCTGCGGCCACTGGGGGCAAGAAGCCTGAAAAGCAGCCACCGAGGCACTGCAAAAAAGCCTTGAAGGGGGTGAAGGTCATTGAGTTCACCCCTGCTGGCCAGGAGGAGCTGAGAACTCCGACCCCACCAGAGGAGAGTGAGACCGACTCTGACGACAACCCTCTGGTAAGTCAACATGTGATCCCTGTGACCATCCCAGTGGAGCTAAGGGTGGCTTTGTCGGGCACCCAGGGAAAGCTTTTGGCCCTTTTGGACTCAGGGTCCATCAGATATGTGATTAACACCGAGGTGGTAGAGAAACTGGGACTGGGACTGAGGAGGCTAAGGGTACCCATAGCCTTTTTCCAGCTGGATGGGTCAGTGGTGGGGGGGCAGCTTACTTCATAACTGAACCTGTGGAAATTGGATGGAGAGCCACAAAGAGACATTGAGTTTCATTGTAGCATCCAGAATGGAGAGGCCCTCTTGATTGGATTAACTGGCTCCACAAATGGAACCCTCTTGTGAACTGGAGGAAGGGGCTTCTAAGAATCTGGTCCCAACCGGTAGGAAGAGAGCAAGCGAAACCCTCATCAAGGGCCAAGGTTACAAGGGAATTAGGAGCTGTAGGAGCGAACAGATGGAGAGGAGAAAATCCCAAAGGAATACTGGGACCTCAGGGAGGCATTCAGTGAGCGGGGCTCTGACGTGGTCCTGCCCCATTGCCCCACGGACTGCAGCATAGAAATGCTTCCTGGAGCAAATCTCCCCAAGCCAAAAATCTATTCGATGACTCCAAAGGAGTTTGATGAGCTGGGAGCCTTTATTGACAAGAATTTAAAGTGGTGTTTCATCCAACCAGCTAGACTGCGGGTGGCTGCTTCGGTGTTGTTTCATGAAAAGAAAGATCTCTTTGTCTCTGTGTGGATTATAAAGGGTTAAACACTGTATGTGTGGAGAAAGTTTACCTGCTGCCACTAATGAAGGATGTGATGGCACATTTGACCAAAGGAAAATCTTTACTAAGCTGGACTTGAGGGAACCTTACTACAGAGTTCACATTAAGGAGGGAGACGAATGGAAAACTGCCTTTAATTGCCCTCTGGGTTGCTTCCAGTTCAAAGTGCTCCCATTCGGATTTCAAGAGACGCCTGCTGTGTTTCATGCAATTGATCAATGAAGTGCTGCATGAACATTTGTACAAAGAGGTTCTGGTTTATTTAGATGACATTCTCATGTACACTGAGACTATGGAGGAACATGTGAAGTTAGTGTGTGCAATCCTGAATAAACTCAGAACTGCTGAACTATATGCTAAATTGTCCAAGTGTGAGTTTCACCAGGACAAGATTGACTACTTGAGCTATTGTATATCGCACGAGGGGATAGAGATGGACCCTGAATAGGTGCAAGTGGTCTTGGACGGGCCCCCCCCCCCCGTACTAGAAAGGAGTTGCAGAGTTTCCTGGGTTTTGCTAATTTTTATAGACAATTCATCCCTTCTTTTGCTAAGATTACATTACCCATGACTAACCTCTTAAAAACTAAGGGAGAAACCAAGCCTAAGCTCAGCCAACCCCTTGAGTGGATCATGGAATGCCAAGCAGCCTTTGAAGCAGCTGTTTGTGGCCAAACTCATACATAAATACCCCCAAGTGGATGCCTCGTTTGTGGTCCAGACCGATGCTAGTGATGTGACCGTGGGAACCGTGTTGTTGCAGGCAAATGCCAAGGGGGCCTTATAACACTGCGCTTACATCTCCAGAAAATTAACTGAGACTGAGAGGAGGTGGGCAATTTGGGAGAAAGAAGCTTTTGCTGTGCAATGGGCACTACTAACTTGGAGATATTTCCTAGAAGGGGTAAAGCAGCCTTTTGAGGTGTGGGCTGATCACAAAAATCTGGAGGCCCTGAAAACTTCACGGAAATTGTCACCTAAGCAAGTTCATTGGGCGCAATACTTTAACCAGTTTAATATTGGGCTGCGCTACTTTCCTGGGGGAAAGAACTTTATGGCTTATGCTTTGTCCAGACTGCCCCAATACAACAGTGGTGGGCCTGAAGTGATCCAACCAGTCATCCTTCTAAGCAACTGGCCACCCCTGTGGTTACCAGGGCTCAGAAAAAATTGGAGCCTGAGCTTCCCAGTGACTTATGTGAGGAGCTGAAAGGGGCACTAAAGAGCGATGAGTGGTTTTTATCCCACACGAAGGATTGTACCATGTGAGATGGTCTGGCATGGATTGGCACTAAATTATACATGCCCACAAGTCTGAGGGGGACTGATCTGCAACAGGCCCATGATTCGAAAGCCCATTTTGGTTTCGTGAAAACCTTACACATGATCAAGCAGCAGTTTTGGTGGCCTTTATTGAAAAAGGACATTGAGACTTATGTGGCCAGCTGCCGCATTTGTGCAGCAGCAAAACAGCCCCTAGGGAAGCCCGCCAGACTCCTCCAGAATGTTGCAATCCTAAGGCCCCTTGGAGAGAAATATCTATGGATTTTATAGTAGAATTGCCTGAGAGGGGGGGAAACATTTGGGTGGTTACGGATTTATTCTCCAAACAGGTGCATTTTGATCCATGCCCTAAAATACCTTCAGCTAAAGGGCTTGCTAAACTGTTTATTCAATATGTGGGGTTACATAGGTTACATGGAATTCCTGATCGCATTATCTCAGACAAGGGGGTACAGTTCACCTCCCAATTTTGGCGGGAATTCCTAAGGTTCTTAGGCTCTGCCCAGGGGCTAAGCTCTGTCCACCACCCTCAAACTAACGGGGCTTGTGAATGGACCAACTCAGTTCTGGAACAGTACCTTAGGTGCTACATAAATTACCAACAGGACAATTGGGTTGATTTCCTGCCCTTTGCAGAGGTCGCTTATAATAACTCAGTATATAGTAATACTGGCTTCACTCTATTCAAAGTTGCTTCTCGTCAGGATTTCATCCCATACTAGAACTACATCAAGAGAAGCCTCTGATCGCCTCCTTAGTGGAGTGGATTGAACAATTGCAACACACTTGGCCAGTCACATGTAAAGCACTGGACGAGGCACATCAGGCCCATAAGTAGCAGGCTGAGAAAAACAGGGCCAAACTGACAGAATTCCAAATGGGGGATAAGGCATATCTATCCACTATGTACTTACAAACTACCCAAAAATCAAAGAAATTGGGACCTAAGTATGTGAGCCCTTTCCCTATAGTCAGAATCATTAACCCGGTTACTGTGCAATTAGAGATACTGAAAAACCTTAGATGGATCCACCCTGTATTTCATGTTAGCTTACTCAAACTTGAGAAAGCGTCTCCCCTTCGGCTTGCCCAGCCTGCTCCTCCAGTACCCCTCCTTATAGAAGGAGAGCAACACTTTGAAGTCAAAGAAATCCTTGATTCTAGAAAAGAGAAAGGGAAACTGCAATATTTGGTTGCTTGGAAACATTTCTCTCCTTCACAAACTGAATGGGTGGACACTCGAAATGTTCGGGCTCCCAAACTCCTTCAAGTGTTTCACAGGAAATATCCCGATAAACTGTAATGTTTATAATTTGATTTGAATTCTGTTGTACTATTTGTATTAGTTTGTATTTTGCTTTTCCTTCTTTTATAGGGCTAACGTCTGTGCTGCAGGAGGACCGAATGTCAGCTGGATCTCCAGCATAGGTTTCTTCAGCATGCTTGCTATCGGCTGCCATAGTAACAGGGAAGGGGGCCACGGGTATTTGGGATGGGGAAGTGAGCTGGTGTGTAGTAGTCCCATGAGAATTAAAAGGGAAGTATGCACTCATGAATTATGGTGCTGCTGAGTGGACTTGTTTTCACTCCATCAAGGCCAACCATCCTGAGACTCCAGATGGGAGAATTACCTGAAGACGAGCTTTTTCACAACATCATACTGGATGTTGATTGGACTCTCAGTGCTGGACCCTGGGGGAGGGATTTGGGGTGACTTTCAATGTGTAACTTTCACATGTTTTAAATCAGATCTTGCCTTGCTTTCTCTGCTATCATTTCAAACTTAGTAAAAGTATCTCTTCTCTAAATCAATGGAGTTGGGAGTTTTGTTTCTTGAGTTTTGAATGGAGGCAGGCCTGACAGTGGGAAACTTGGAAAAAATGTGATCATAAAAGCCCAATCCAGCACAATACCTGTCAACTGTCAAAATGATTCTGGCTGAAGCCATATTTTTCTTAATTTGTTTCTTAGTTGCCATACTTATGGGGGAAAGGGGGACTTATGGAATGTAGAATGTTTTCCTCCAATGTGCCAGACATAACAAAGATAAGGCTCCTGAGAACCAAGGCCAAATCAACATGCCCTAGCAACGGCAGGAGGGAGTGCTGAGAAGTTCATCACCTGCTTGGTTGGCTAATGTGACCTGGGACACAAGGGGGATGGATAGTATCTATTCTTTAATTATACAAAAACGTGGGAATTATTCAATGATGGTTTCACCTTTGACCGTGCTGATATGATGTACCCAATAAACCGGATTTTTGAGGAAGCCAAGGCCTCAGAGTCTTAAATTGGTTGGGAGCATTACTTGGAAACATGACATTACCACTGAAAAAGAAAAACAAGAAATCCAAGAAGGAACCAGTATGGCTGCACAAAGATCTTTCTGACAAACTGAAAGTCAAAAAGGACAAGTACAAAAAATGGAAAGAGGGACACTTAACTAAGGCTGATTATCAGCAGATAGCCAGAACATACAAAGATGAAGTCAGGAAAGCAAAGGCTCAGAATGAACAAAGACTTGCAACAAAAGTCAAAAATAATAAAAAGAAAGTTTCTTTCAACATATTAATAACAAGAAAAAAGTCAAGGAAACAGTAGCTCCACTAAAGAGAGAAGATGGCAAGGAAGTAACAGGTAGTAGGGAGAAAGTAGAGCTTCTTAACACATTCTTCACATCAGTCTTCACGCAAAAAGAAATCTACTGTAAAAGACAAACTAGAAATAAAAATTAGAATAAGCAAGAAAATGGTAAGAGAACACCTATTTGACCTTGATGAATATAAATCATTGGGACCTGACAGATTACATCCCAGAGTTCTGAAGGAGCTGGCAGATGTTATCTCAGAACCATTGTACCATTCTACAGTGGTGGGATTCAAAAATTTTACTACCGGTTCTGTGGGCATGGCTTGGTGGACGTGGTGTGGCTTGGTGGGCGTGGCAAGGATACTGCAAAATCCCCATTCCCACCCCACTCCAGGGGAAGGATACTGCAAAATCCCCATTCCCTCCCCACTCCTGGGGGAAGGATACTGCAAAATCTCCATTCCCACCCCACTCCTGGGGGAAGGATACTGCAAAATCTCCATTCCCTCCCCACTCCAGGGGAAGGTTACTGCAAAATCCCCATTCCCTCCCCACCCCACTAACCTGCTTTCCAGCTCTGTTCTCCTGTTCAGGACAACAAAAGAAGACTCAGCCAATCAGCTGGGACTCAGGAGGCAGCGAATAGATGGGGGCAGGGCCAGCCAGAGGTGGTATTTGCCGGTTCTCTGAACTACTCAAAATTTCTGCTACCGGTTCACCAGAACCGGTCAGAACCTGCTGAATACCACCTCTGGTACCATACCTTTCAAAAATCCTGGTGCACCGGGGAATTACCTGAGCATTGGAAAAGGGCTGATGTGGTTCTCATCTTCAAGAATAGCAATAGCAATAGCAATAGCACTTAGACTTATATACTGCTTCATAGTGCTTTACAGCCCTCTCTAAGTGGTTTACAGAGTCAGCATATTGCCCCCAACAATCTGGGTCCTCATTTTTACCGACCTCGGAAGGATGGAAGGCTGAGTCAACCTTGAGCCTGGTGAGATTTGATCTGCCAAACTGCTGGCAGCTGGTAATCAGCAGAAGTAGCCTGCAGTACTGCACTCTAACCACTGCGCCACCACGGCTCAGAAAGGGGGGGAAATCCAGGATTAGATCCAGGAAACTACATACCAATCAGTCTAACATCAATACCTGAGAAGATTCCGGAAAAGACCATAAAAACCAGATCTGCAAACAATAGAAGCAAATAAAGTTATAATTAGTAGCCAGCACAGGTCCTTCATAAATGACTTAGATGAGGGAATAGAAGGGGAGCTCATCAAAGCTCATTTGCAGATTATACTAAACTGGCAGGAATCACCAACACTCCAGAAGACAAGATCAGGATCCAAAAAGATCTTAAACAACTAGAAGCAAATAAAGTTATAACTAGTAGCCAGCATGGGTTTGTTAAAAACAGATAATGCCAAACCAATCTTACTTCATTCTTTGATAAAGTCACTAAATTAGTAGACCAGCGAAATGCTGTGGACAAGGTATATTTAGATTTCAATAAGGTATTTGACATTTATTTACTTCTTGGTAAGCTAGAAAAATGTGGAATAGACAACATCACCACCAGATGGATTTGTAGCTGGCTGACAAACTGTACTTAATGAGTAGTCCTTAATGGTACTACATCCATATCAGGGGTGAAATCCAGCAGGTTCTAACAGGTTCTGGAGAACCGGTAGCAGAAATTTTGAGTAGTTCGGAGACCCGGCAAATACCACCTCTGGCTGGCCCCAGAGTGAGGTGGGAATGGGGATTTTGCAATATCCTTCCCCCAGGAGTGGGGAGGAAATGGGGATTTTGCAGTATCCTTCCTCTGGAGTGGGGTGGGAATGGAGATTTTGCAATATCCTTCCCATGGAGTGGGGTGGGAATGGAGATTTTGCAGTATCCTTCCCCTGCCACGCCCACCAAGCTACGCCCACCAAGCCACACCATGCCCACCAAGCCATGCCCACAGAACTGGTAGTAAAAAAAATTGGATTTCACCACTGATCCTCATAGAGAGAAGTAAGTAGTGGGGTACCACAAGGCTCTGTCTTAGGCTCTTCAATATCTTCATAAATGACTTAGATGAGGGAATAGAAGGGGAGCTCATCAAAGCTCATTTGCAGATTATACTAAACTGGCAGGAATCACCAACACTCCAGAAGACAAGATCAGGATCCAAAAAGATCTTGACAAACTTGAACAATGGGTCCTATACAACAAAATGAATTTCAATGTGGAGAAAAGCAAAGTTTTACATTTAGGCAGGAAGAATCAAAGATATAAGTACAGATTAGGCAAGACCTAGCTCAAAAACAGGGACCTTGGAGTCCTAGTGGATGATCACTTGAATATGAGCCTGCAGTGTGCAGCAGCAGCCAAAAAAGCTAATACAATCCTGGGTTGTATAAACAGAGGCATAGAATCAAGATCACATGAAATATTAGTACTGCTTTATAAAACCCTAGTAAGACCACACCTGGAATACTGCAACCAATTTTAGTCACCATACTACAAAAAAGATGTTGAGACTTTGGAAAAAGTTCACAGAAGAGCAACTAAGATGATCAAAGGCCTGGAGACAAAAACATGAAGAACGGCTGCAGGAATTGGGTTTAGATAGTCTAAAGAAAAGAAGAATTAGGGGTGACATGATAGGAATATTCCAGTATTTGAGGGGCTGCCACAAAGAAGAGGGGATCAAATTATTCTCCAAAGCACCAGAGGGCAGGACAAGAAACAATGGTTGGAAACTAACCAAAGAGAGAAGCAACCTGGAATTAAGGAGAAACTTCCTAACAGTGAGGACAATTAACCAGTGAAACAGCTTGCCTCCAGAAATCGTGGGCGCTCCATCACTGGATGTTTTTAAGAAGAGACTAGAGTCTAGACAGTCACTTATCTGAAATGGTATATGTTCTCTTGCTTGAGCAGAGGGCTGGACTAGAAGACCTCCAAGGTCCCTTCCAGCTCATTCTATTCTATTCTAGATCATTCATTCATTAAGATGAACAATAACAAAAAAAAGTGTGGAACTGAGTTGATGAAGAATTTAGAGTGATTTTACTAGCAACTGATGATTTAATTTTGGTTCCATTATTTATTATTATCTAAAATGAAATGCTACAGTAAAATTTGAAGGGATGATTCAACTTGAAGCAGTTTTTGTTGATTTATGTTTAACAACTCGCAGAATGCTTTGAAATTATTTTGAGTGTTCTAGCAGTGGGGGAAGATAAAACTTTAGAATTTATGATAAAAATATTGAAATTCATTTTAATATATGCATAGTTACTCTGAAAAAAATCAGAAGGGATTAGATAAATTGAATTTAAAGCCAAGCAATAAGCTTTCCTGTAATCAAGCATATGGGAATTCAGTGACTCCCCCAGAGAAAAGGAACTGCTTGTGAGAAAGAAATGTGGCTTCATTCCAGAGAGAAATATGTTAGCAAGGATAGTTGAAGCAAAGCTGGTAAGCAGAAACTTATCAGAGGGGATTTTGAAGCTGATTCTGAAAAGCGTTATAAGGAATCTACATTGACCCTGATACATTCAGTAATTTAATTGAGGAAACAGAGATTCACTAATTTAGACAAAGATTGAAAACCACCACTTATCTAGCAGATGGAAGAAAAACTAACAGATGGAAGACAAGGCAAAGGAGCTGCAAGACTGCATTGCAAATTGCGAAAAGGAGGTAGCAATCCAACTGATTATTGAAGAATGTTTTATGGAACCATATAATACAGGTGGAATAGCCATTTAGACCATTGGGCCCAATCCTTTGCTCAGCATTCCCTAACAGCAGGGGTGTCAAACTCGCAGCCCGTGGGCCGGATGCGTCACATACTGGCCATGCCCACCCCCCGTTTAGTGAAGGGGAAAAAAGTCACGATACGTCACATGATGACAAAGTGATGCCGCAAGTTTGACACCCCTTTGACAACAGGTGCCTCCACATGAACATAGCCAAAGAAGGTGTGTGGGGGGGGAAATCACCTTTCTGGGTAATCAGCTCTCCTGTTTCTGCTACTTTAGGAATGTTTTTCTTCAATTAGAATTGGTCTTCCTGTAACTTAAACCAGTTATTCCATGTCCCTACTTGAAATAAGAAAGAAGAGGCTCTTACCTTCTTCTATGTGTTATTTGAAGAATGTTATCATATTATATATTCTTAAGGCTAAACATATCACCTCTTTCCATCTTCTGAAGATTTAGATTTTTGTCACCCTTTTCTGAAACTGCACAAAACACACTTAGGAATATTTGTCATGGCAGCAGCAAATGTTTGCATAATATGCCACCTTCTTTATTAAAACACTACCCTGATTATTCTGTGAGTTCAGGAAATGCATAATTTATTTACTGAACTTCCAAGGGGTACAGCAAGAACACCTAGAGTGGTTCCAAAGGATCTTGCCTGCTTCCATTCAAGTACTGCATGTGTCCACAAGACATTTACATCAAGCAATCACCTGCTTTAAAGAACTTGTAAGAGAAGTGCTTCAAAAAGAAGTGTTTCAAAGCAGTGTATGTGGTCTAAAGCAGGAACATCTGGAATAAGAAATTGAACCAAAAGTTGCTTAAGGAGGAATTCATGCAAAGAAAACCTGATTTTTCCTTGTAGTCAGGACTTTGAAATGGCAGATGGATATTCATTCCAACTCATATAGATTTGATTATAAGATCATGAGAATGATTTTATCAATCAAAAAAGCTTATCTGGGATTAAAAGAAGCCAAGGAAAGTAATATATCAATAGACATAAATTTTCTAAAACAGAATGAAAAGGATGAGTTTCAGATGACTAGGAGGTAAGAAAAGTAATTGAAAAGTTCTTGGGTTCCCCAATGACAAGATCACATTGCCATAGCTGTGGGAATTTAAAACTAAAACATGAGCACACTAACTAAAAAATGGAAAGAGACCTAAAGAGACATTAGCTTAGACCAGTGTATCACAGCTTTAAATGTGTGTTCTTCAACACCCAGAATTCCAGCAAGCAATATATGGGATATATGGTTGTAGGCAAATGCTAACATAGAATGTTTGGCTAGTTAAAAACATTTTCTGCATAGTGAAGTCTACTTTTCTCAAGCATATATAAAATGAATGATATTTCCAGGTCCCAGCACAAAGAATTTATTTCAGGTGATGTATTAAATTAGTAGCAAAATGAAAGTAAAATGTATTTGAAAAACTTTTTTTAATCCTATGTAACCTGCATTTAAAGCATACTGCTTGAAATACTGCTTGAACTAAACAAAAGCTACTAAGGTCTCTGACAGATGTTACATTTGCTCTGGGTCATCAATTCCTTTTTACCCCACTGCCTCCAAACATTAGTTTCCTCCATTAAGGATAACCATCTGCTGAGGACACAGCTTTCTTTCTTGCAAGACAAATGTGTTATCTGCATTAATCTTGTCAGTTCTTACCCATGTGTAAATCCCATTGGAAAGCCCTTCACTTTAGATCAGTTTAGGAAGATATGAGGAGTTACTGAGTCAAGTGTTTCTATATGCCATATTAATTCCTTTGCAACACACTAATTCATTTTCAGCATAATCAAGAAAAACCTCATTTTTTAAAAGAAAAGCTGAAATATTTCAAGAGATGAGGAAATGTGGGCATAAAGATTGAGCTTACTGTACTGGCAAAGGGTGAGATATGGGACACAAAGCTTAATTGCCAGCACAAGGCCATTCTATATGCCATTGCTCTCATTGTGAATGAAGCTCTTCCAAATTGACATCTATCCGCAGAAATTTCAACTGGTAACTCTAAAGAAGAGATGAGAGGTGATATGGATTAATCACTGAGTTTAGACTAGTTCTCATAAAGCTGTTTCTTAGTGCCCTTCTATTTTAATTATTTTCCTCTTAAGTCCTCGTCTTGTGTTTTTCTGTATGTACAGTATGTGCGTGTTTGTGTGTGTAGGTGTGTGTAAAAAATCTAAATACATCATTTTTGCTGTTACTATTTTATTGTTATTTTGTTTTATTTTTTAAGAAAACCAAATGGGAAAAAATGAAGTAGGCAGTACATTTCTTCTTTTATCTATTATTTTACATCTTTCTGGGAAATCTACCTAAAAGCTACTGTGACATTTTTGCCAAGTCCTTCATAAATTAACTTACAACAAAGTCTTGCAAGATCAGCTGGGATTCTTTTGTGCTTGTAGCAACTGAGGTGGTAGATATGGTGCTCTGTGCCAATAACTGTCTCCTGTGGACACATGGCCTTTTTAGCTTCTTTGGGTATTATGTTAAGAAAGAGGGGATCAGAGACCACCATCTCAGAGATGGTCTCATGTAATGGAACACCTTGGCCTCCCAGAAGAAAAAGGAGTTTAACCTTACTTGCATTTCACAAGCTGTGAAAGTCATTAATTTGGAATTATTCTGCAAAAAGAAGTGTCATTTTCAAAATTTCACTAGATTTGAATATATTGAATGAATGAATATTGAAAAATATTGTCAAACCTTCCTTGAAATCTGTTTCTTGGGTCTTTGACCCATAGTACGGTATTTTTCTTTGAATCTTTCACTGAAGCAAAAGTGTCTTTATTTTTACATAAATGTCACTCTAGTATAGTTTTAAGGAAGCAAAAATAATATCAGCTTACTATAAATTTAACACAGCATGGCATAGCATTCTCACAATTAAAATGTCTGTATCAAGACTTTTGAAGCAAATTGCTTTAACAGCCTATTGGAACCACAGAGATAAATGAACTTTCCATTTAAGATAGCACAATTTTAGCATTTCTCCTTTCTTCTCCTTCCCAAAGAATAGGAATTAGACTGTTTTGTAACTTATCAACATGCAAAAAAAAATGTAGAATTTTTTATATTTATAACCTTTTTATTTATAACCTTTGTAAAAAAAATCCTTTTGTCCCAATTCAATCATGTTCACCTCCTAAAAAGGCCAAATGTTGCACCTTTCTCTTTCATGTATTCCTCTAGAACCTATTTGTCAATGTGCACATTCCTGAAGAAGATTTATATAGGCAAAGTGATATTTCTAATATCTTATTCTGTCACTTTACAGAGGTCTGAACACAAGATGTTACGACAACCTACATTTTACAGTCCTTGCTGATTCTGATTTTCTCTGAAATGGTATCATCCAGCTCAGGGATAAGATAAAGAATATAACTTAATTTCAATCAGTTTTTCTGTCCCCGAAGCCTTTTCTGTGTTTCATTAACTTGTATTACCAAAAACTTTTTCTTGGATATTTTCTGTATTAGATTAATTCTTATTCTGATCCAAATGAAGGCATTAGGTGGTGTTTCCCCTGTCACAGTTCATTTACATGACAACTTTGTTACAACAGCTCACAATATGACATTCTAGCTGTGAGTTATACAAAAGAAGAAAAATTTATGAAGTGTGAAAAAATGCATTTAAATAATGCTGTTCATTGCCCAGCATGTTTTAGAATTACTCTTTTGCTATTTGGCTTCAATGAATTTAAATTTCCTTCCCACTTGATTAGGACAAGTTGCTTAATACATTACTCCTTCTTTCCCTTTCAGGAAAAATGCAGAACTGAAAGATTTATTTTTGCCCTAGGATTGTGTTTCACTCCAAGCAACTTTCAGCATCCTGGTACTTCTATGTACAGTAAGTGTTATTGCATCTGTACCTGAAGATTCCATCTCCAGCCTCTACAACTATGTAACTACAATTACAACCATTGAGAAAACATTCAAAGGCAAAAATGTCAGCACATTTGGCATTATTTCAGCTAGTGAGAAGCTTCTGCCCTCAAGATAGAAGTGATAGCTTGGTATTTGCAACTGATTCTTTGTAGCAATAGTTAAATCACGAATTGTACACCACTTTCGTGGATCTCACCAAGACTTTTGACACTGTCAGTCGCGAAGGTCTGTGGAGCATCATGTCGAAGTTTGGGTGCCCTGATAGATTAATACTGATGGTCAGTTCCATGACAGCATGATGGCTCGTGTTCTGGACGATGGAGAAGCTTCAGAGGCCTTTCCCATCACAAATGGTGTCAAGCAAGAGTGTGTGTTGGCACCGACCCTGTTCAACATAATGTTTACAGCCATGCTGTCAGACGCCTTCCAGAACAGTTCCTTGGGAGTTAGCCTGAGATACAGGACCAATGGGAAACTGTTTAACCTGCGAAGACTCCAGGCTGTCTCGGAGCCGCCTTGGAACTGTTGAAAGGACTGTGAAAGGACTACAACAAGAAGGCTCCGCACCCATTTGCACTACTCTGGTGACCCTTATGACACAGATAAACCTCCAGGTGGTCTCAATGACTCTCTAAAAGAATGCAAATGACTAGCTGTCTGCAAGGAATATAAATCCTTTCATTCCCCACCATCCAGTCAGAGCTGAAGTAGCTTCTTGGATGAAAAGTGAAACGTCTTCAAAGAAAAAATAAACAAGAAAATCCAACTTTCCAACTTTCACAGCCATACATTGCAAATGGGAAAACCATAACCTTGACTATACGCACTTTTGTTGGCAGGGTGATGTCTCTGCTTTTTAATATGCTGTCTAGATTTGTCATAGCTTTCCTCCCCAGGAGCAAGCGTCTTTTAATTTCTTGGCTGCACTCCCCATCTGCGGTGATCTTGGAGCCCAGGAAGATAAAATCTGTCTCTGCCTTCATTTCTTCCCCATCTATTTGCCTGGAATTGAGAGGGCCGGATGCCATGATCTTAGTTTTCTTAATGTTGAGGAAAATAAAATCTCTCTCACACCTGT
>QLTV01001162.1:256070-267845 GCA_003457575.1 Thermophis baileyi | reverse complement strand
TTAGGCGACGCAGGTAGAGTTAAAGCAGTAGAGTCCCCTCCCATTAGCCAGAATGCAGATTCTAGCCAATACACAAGTGTGAAAATGTTTTCTTTATCAACTGCTCTGGGAACCGGATAAACATACATTTCTCTGACCATCTTCTGTTATCCATTGAAGTGAAACATCCCACATTGCCCCTCATAAACCTTCTCCAAAAGTGAAGAGATCTCAGGATGTTTGGCGCCTGGGCATGGATTGTAAATCGTCCATTGACACAGGCAATGCGCGACCCCCCCCATTAGCCAGCATGCAGATTCTAGCCAATACACCAGTGTGAAAATGTTTTCTTTATCAACTGCTCTGCGAACCGGATAAACATACATTTCTCTGCCCATCTTCTGTTATCCATTGAAGTGAAACATCCCACATTGCCCCTCATAAACCTTCTCCAAAAGTGAAGAGATCTCAGGATGTTTGGCGCCTGGGCATGGATTGTAAATCGTCCATTGACACAGGCAATGCTAATAAATCAAACCCAAGGCCCCCCCTTCTCTCAACTGAATGGCACGATCACTCTTTGGGATCTGACAGCGTCAGCTAGAAAGTTCTTCCCCCCTGGGATGTGCTTTAGCACGAAGTCGAAACGGTTGAAGTATTGGGCCCAACGAACTTGTTTTGAAGATAGTTTTCATGGGGTCCTGAGGGCCTGAAGGTTTTTGTGGTCACTCCAGACTTTCTGGCCCCCTTCCAGCAGGTGTTGCCAGGTTAGCAGTGCCCATCTCACCGTGAACATCTCTTTTTCCCAGGCTGCCCATCGTCGCTCTGTGTCCATGAGCTTATGGGAGGTGTAGGTGCAGGGTTGTAGATTTCCTTGACTACTTCTTTGAAGTAGCACTGCTCCCACTGCCACGTTGCTGGCATCTGCCTGGATGACGAAGGGTTGTTCGGGGTCGGGGTGTTTTAACTGGTTCTTTTGCAAACAGTTCTTTCAGTGTTTCAAATGCCTTTTGGCAGGTCAGGTAGGGGCTGTCCTGGCCGGGGTTTCATTCCTGGGCTCCCCGTGTTTAGGAGGTCTGTCATGTGTTTGGCAATCTTCACAAAGGAGGGGATGAATTGCCTGTAGAAGTTTGCAAACCCTAGAAAACTTTGTAGCTGTCTGCGGGTGCGAGGGGGTTGCCAGCCTAGGATGGCTTGTACTTTGGCTGGGTCCATCTCTATTCCCTCACTCGACACTTGGTAGCCCAGGTAGTCTAGCCGTGTGCAGTGAAATTCACATTTTGATAGCTTGACATACAGGTTGGCTGTCAAGAATTTTTGTAGTACCTGGCGGACCAGGGGTATGTGATTGTCCATGGTCTCAGTGTAGATGACGATATCATTCAGGTAGACCAGGACCCCCTTGTAGAGGTGCTCGTGCAGCACCTCGTTTATTAGTTGCATGAAAACCTCTGGGGCCCCCTGCAGGCTGAAAGGCATTACTTTGAATTGGAAGCTCCCTAGGAGGCAGTTGAATGCTGTCTTCCATTTGTCCCCCTCCCTGATGCGGACTTGGTAGTATGCTTCTCTAAGGTCTAACTTGGTAAAGACCTTTCCCTTGGCCAAGTGAGATAGCATGTCCTTCATGAGGAGGAGGGGGTATAGGTTGTGTACGCATACACAGTTTATCCCTCTGAAATCAATGCATAATCTCATAGTTCCATCTTTTTTTTCTTTGAATAGGACTGGCACTGCGACCCGTGGCTTGGCTGGTTCAATGAATCCCCTTGCTAGGTTTTTGTCTATGTATTCGCGCATCTCTTGCACTTCCCGGGGTGTCATAGCGTACAGTTTAGGTTTGGGTAGTTTTGCCCCGGGGATGATGCAGTCTGTCTCACAGTGGGGAGGCAGGACATCACACTTGGCCTCACTGAATACTCCCGCGAGGTCTTGATATTCCCTCAGAATCTGAACAGCCTCTGGGGTCGTGTCGGATGTGGCTGCCAGTTGTTCTGGTAGGCTCTTTTGGGGGGTTTCCTGCATGGGCGGTGTTTCTGCATGCTGGTGTGGACGGGGTTGGGGACCCCTTGCTATTCTCAGTCTGCGGTTGCCCCCTTCCCACCAGATGGTCGGTCCCCACTTGTCTAGCCAGGAGAGTCCCAGTATGACTGCGTCTGTCATTTTTGGGGCTATGATGAATCAAATTACTTCCCAGTGGTTTGCTAGCTCCAGCTTCATGGATTCGGTTAGGTGGGTGGCATAGGCTCCCCCAACTAGGGACCCATCGACCGAACCAGATCGGTTGGGCCAGCCTCTTTGCTCTGATCCCCAGTTTCAGGACCGTGGCTAGGTTGATCAGGCATCTAGTGCAGCCCAAGTCTAGGGCCTGAAAATCCCCCTGGGTCCCTGTTTTTGGGGCCATCAGGTGTATTGGGAAAACAAAAGGGTGAAATGGTTCACTCACCATTGGGTCATTTTCGCCCTCGTCCTCACTGTTGTAGGGTTCCTTTGTCGTTGCCTGGGGGCTCTCCCCTTCGACTGGGTGGGGAGGCACCTCTGTAGCCTGGAGGGCCTTCCGGGACATATTGGTGGCACACTTGGGGCCTCGTTCTGGTCTTGCCCTGGGTGACGGCTCTGACCTTGGCTTTGGGGCCGGGGTTGCGCATGTGGCCCATCCCCCCGCATCTGTAACATTTCAGCAGATGTCGTGGGAGAGCTGGCCTTGGGGCCGGCTGTGGTGCTATGGTTCTCTGTTGGCTGGGTGGTGCCTGGTATGGTTGACCTCTCTCTCTGGTGTCTGGTGGCTTTCTCATGTCGTTGGCTCGCAGCCCACTGTTGACTTTTATGGCCACTTGGAACCACTCGGAGAGTCTGTTTGGGATGTCCCGGTAAGCAGTTACCTGGACGATTTGCTTGTCTAGGCTTGTTCTGAAAAAATGCACCAACAGCAGCTCTGGTAAGGGAGATAGCCTTCCGATGACTCTCCTAAATTCCCAGATGTGTTCTTTGATGGGTCGGCCCCTTTGCATTAGGTTTCTGAGCTCATTTTCCGCGTACAGGTCCTCCTCCGCCTCCTCAGATCTGGCCTCTAGCAGCTGTAGGAAGTCATCTATGTCTTGCAGCTGAGGGGCTCTCCTCTTATGGAGGGCTGCTAGCCATTCCCTTGCCTCTCCCTCTAGCCCCTCTGTGATGGCGTTCACTATAGCTCTGGGGGATGGATAGAGGTGTCCATAGCATTCTAGGTGGACCTCAACCGAGTCAAGGAATAAGGCTAGTTGGTCTGAGTCTCCATCAAATTTTCCCCTGAAGCGGGGTTGTTCGTTTAGTACTGCTCCTTCCTCCTCCTGTTGGCTCCTGTAGGCATGCGCTCGCTGCAGCTGGTCCTCTTCCTCAGCTCTGGTTCAGAGAGAGGGAGGTGGTTGTCTGCCCTGGGTGGCCTGCCTACTATGTCGGAGGGGTACTGGCTTCAGTCCTGGGCTCTTTCTCCTTCTGATGGGTGAGGGGGGGGGCTGTGTTCTTGTGTGCGTCTCCTCCCTCCAAAAGCTGTCTCTCCCCTCTCTTTTGGCCGGCATGATGGCTCCACCTCCCGAATGGTGGCTCGGTCAAATTCCTCCCTCAGTTGCTCTATGGACCTCCCCAGGGGCTCTGTCAGGACCTTTGGGAGCCTGGCTCATTCCCAGTCCCACATCCAATCCACTCTTCCCAGCTCACTCAGAGGCTTTCTCTTTTCCTGGGCGGTTGGATGGGGGAATTCAGCTTCAGCAGCTTTAGGGGTTAATTTCCACCAGTACTCATCTTTTCTTGCTTCGGTCCCTGGAGCGGCCGTCTCAGCTTTGATGTCTGGGAGGGGCTGCACTTCCACTGCAATCTCCTCTTTTGCAGTAGCTTCTGGCAGACTTTTTTCAGTTAGCCCTCCCTCTGCCATGCTTGCCTGATTTTCTCTCCAAACCCCCCACTTTTTGGGGAATGGTTTGGGAGTACGGGACTCAGGTAGCCCTGCAATCTTGTTGATTTAAGAGTTCTGGCTGTCTGTGAAGTTTCTGAAAGACACTCTAATTAATTCAGGAGCCATAAGACAAAGTCCAAAAGAAATACAAAGATTTATTAAAAGAGACATCTCGGCAATACCCCGGTGCAGCCAGAACTGAGTTCACACCTGGCTGCACATCGTCTTGACCCTGTTTCCCCCCTTCTCATTGGCCATGTCATAAATCACATTGTCCAATTAATCAAATTGGTGGGTTGTGACCTCCACACCCCTCCTTCTGACTCCGGTAGCCTAGGACACAATCAGTAAAAGAAACATTTATGGAATGCATTTACAGTTAGGGTGGTTAGCCCTCCTCCAGATTCCCCCCCCCTTCTCTTCATGGCAACTTGAAATCTCTGCAAGTTGACACTTTACACTTCTTGTAAACACAAGCATTTTCTATAACAACAAAGTTAACTTAATCATCAAAACATAAAATCATTCATTTTTTTCCTGTTCTGAGCATAAAGTCCAGAAGCACTTTCCAAATGGAAATAAAATTGGATAAGTTCTTATTTGTAATTAAAACTTTATAATCTCTGCCAACTCCAACACTTATTACATCCATTCTTCCATTGTGTTAATTGATGTATCTTTCTATTTTTGCACAAGTAAGATTCTTGCTACTGTCAACATAAGTTCCAAATTTTCTTTAAAGTTCTTTACCCAACAGCCCTAAAAGGAAAACTTTTGGTTTCAAAATTATATTCACTTTAAGAATCTTCTGAATTAAGACAAAAATCTGGCCCTAATATTTATTTGCTTTATCACAAGTCCATTAGAAAAAAGCTGCATCAATCTAAATTCCTGCCTCCCAGCAAATTTGGTTTCCAAAGAGTGGTCTGCTTCCCTGTGCCTGGATAATTGGTCTAGCTAATGGAGAGCAAACACCCAGCACTTTAATTAGCTGCTGCATGATGTGACTGTTGAAGAACTAAACTGTAAACAAAAAGCCATTTGTTTTTCTCTGTGTTGCTTCTGGCAGTTAGACTAGATTTTGTTGAAGCTGGTTAAGAAGGTTTTGACCCAAAGGGTGTTTTGTTCAACTCATACCAAGTGGACAAGCAGTGATTTAGGAAACTTCCACGCAGGACTTTGTACCAGTTTAAAGTAAGTTCAGTTGGGTTTTCCACTGCCATTTGATAAATGAGACAGTGATATTTCCAGATACTGGGAGGTCTTTTTCTCCACTAATCAGAACACTTAACTCTCCCACCAATTCTGAATAGCTAGTATTATTTCCACAGGCCCTTTAAAGTTATGTGAAGTTCAGAGGTCTTCCTTCAGAGCAACCATTTAACATTTTGTTGGTTTTGGTATATGGTCAGAAAAAATCCACACTACTCTGTTCATTCCATTTTAAAATTTATGCAGGTGTGTTTAATCTTGTCATATCCCTCTAAATATTCTGGAGATATCTCAAGAAAGGTGAGTTAGAGTGAAATGGTCATAGTTTCTATCAGTGTTTTCCTTTTTTTCAGTGAGGGACTGTCAGTCGCAAAGAGCTAGAATACTGCTGTTTTGTTTGTTAGCTTGGTTTTAGCCAATATTTTTGCGGGGACTTGGGGTGGGGAAGTACTTTTTTTCTTTGCATTTATTTAGCACAGTGTCAAGTTTTTGTCTCCCCCTTTTTTCATGTAGGCAAGCTTCTTTTCCAGATGTCTATTATAGGCATTCTTAAAATCTTTCTTTCTCTGTTCTTCATTCCAGCCATACAGCAACCTTGAGTCATTTTTACACATTGAGAAAAGTGCTTGGTTGCAAAATTGCTAGCATGCTAATCTTTTATCATCACAGCTAGAAAAAGCACTTTATCTTCATACTTACCTAGCAGGGGAGATACCATGATCATGAAAGAGTTTTAACTGCAACAAAGGAATGGTTGTTTGTCAGCTCCATAGAGACATTTTATAACTACTGTTCTCATTATTTGTAGACAGCCAGACAAAGGCACATATTACAGAAATGAAGATTGGGGGGAAGTGGTTCTAGAAATTTAATTGCTTTTTTTTGTTTGTTTTTACATGGTTTGGAAGCTGAAAGGATTTTAGTTTGTCTAGAACTTGTTGTAACTTGTTAATCAATTGGAAAAAGCACTGGCTTAGGATGTTCCCTCATATTCTCTATTTTTGGAGAAGATGGCATAGCCATCTTCAAATTGATTTACAATGACATACTGTATAGAAAAACAGAAATACAAATTGAATATCTTTCTACTATCTATTTTATATAACATTATATTAATAAATGCTCAGGGGGAAGAGTGAACTAGCCAAAAGTACTTTAGTTGAATTAATAAAATACATCTTTGTTGCAGAAGCAATAACATAAACCTCCCTGTCAGAAATTGCTTAATACTGATCTGACAGAAGAGATATAAAATGTATCACATTTAGCTACAGTTTAACTAAAAAAGTGGTGTTTATAAAAAAAATGAGTATAAAGAAGCAGAATAGTGTCCTACCTCTATATTACTCAAACTGCAAGTTCAAATATAACTGCTAGTGGGATCTAGTCTTCTCCTAAGCACCGCTGATGACAACATATTGAAATGTGGCAATATTGTCCTTGAAGAATAGACTGAAACGGTAACTTGTAGGAGCAAATGTTTTCCTTAAACTTCACATATTAAAAAAAAAAAAAAATCTCTGGTGGTGCAGTGGTTAGAATGCAGTATTGCAGGCTAAATCTGCTCACATTGCCAAGAGTTCGGTTCCCTCAATCCTGATCAGCTCAAGGTTGACTCAGCCTTCCATCCTTCCGAGGTGGGTAAAATGAGGACCCAGATTGTTGGGGGCAATATGCTGACTCTGTAAACTGCTTAGAGGGGGCTGTAAAGCACTGTGAAGCGGTATATGTCTAAGTGCTGTTGCTATTTAAATGCTTTTAGAGTTCAGAAACTTTATACAAGGCTTCAGCTTTTAATTTCCAAATTAAACACTGTGAGCAAAAGGTATCTGAGTTGATGCCTATCAATCTTTCTTAGGTACAGAACTGAGTTTAGCTCAAAATTCATATGAAAATCCAATTTCCTCCCTTAAAATGTCTTCACTTCATTTTATGCTGCTGCTGTAAAATAATTGGGAGGGGGGAATTTTGTTACTCCACCACAATACATTTCAAAATCTAATTTTCTTATCCATAAGTAATCATATGGAGTTAGAGTGGGGGTGAAAGGAACTCACTGTCAACTTCTGACTTTCTGAACCATGCATAGAAAATATCATTTGGGTCCTGGCATTTCTCCAACTGCAGATAAAATTCGACATAAACAAATCAATGAGTCTGAATTTTTACCATCTGCCTGTTGGCAAAATATCTAACAAGCTTTTCCTCCAAATTCCAGAACAAATTTAGGATGAATGATTTTCCAGGTTTGCAGCTGTTTTGACTACTTTTTTTTTAACTCACAAAGTCTGACACAAGACTAATAAAGTAATTAAACAATGCATGTTGACTGACATGAGAAATATTGGAATATAAGCAGGCTGTACATTTCTCACATTTCAGTTTATATGCTGGCACAGGTCCTTAAGTTGCTCATATCTTATATATAAACAGGCTGGAGATAAAGCTGACTTAAGAAACTGAAGCTTGTATATTCATCTATTCTTCAACTTTGGCAACAATGTTGGCCAGGCTTCTGCTCAAAGACACTTAACCATCGACCCTAATTGTTGGATTCACATCTGGCAGTGGGGAAAAAATACAAACCTCAATTTTATGTCTCTTCTTGTCATCTGGGTTCAAGGGAAAAACTGGAACAATTATTATCAATTTTATCTCATTATTTTTTTTAAAAAAAATCATCTTTTCACCAGTGGACTTGTTAAAACAGTCTGGCCTTTCAGCAAACCCACCATGAACCTGTATGAATAAATAAAGTCTAACCACTGGTAAACTTCTAAGAGACAAGGAAGGAACCAAAGCAAAATAACGATGGAAGGTAGCAATTGATGAACAGAGGTAGGAGACATTCACACTGCAATGCACAGTAGCTAGCTGGAATAGCTACTGCCTATTTGCCTACACAAAAAAAAAAAAAAAAAAAAAAAAAAAAAAGCAAAGCAGCAAGCAGCAAGCAGATCATATAGCATCACTTTTTGGCAATGTTGGAAAGCATTGGACACAGAGCAAGAAAAGACAAGTAGAATGTCTGTTACCCCTCTGGAGTAAGCTATGGGTGAGTGAAGGTGATATTGTGAATTCCTACTTTTGAGAAGTGTTTAATGGGCCGTTGTCAGGCCAAAACAAGACGGAGATTGCAGATGAGCCCACTGGCTATTTCTTGACTTTATCCCCCATCCATCATCAGCATGCAGAGCCCAAAAGATTATCATCAAGAACAGAGGCCTCTTCTTATCAGATTGTATTTTTTGATTTGACAAAAATGGAAATCATTAAATGCATAGAAATAATCATCACATTAACTAGATTTAATAAATGTATTCATCATTCCTACTCTTACATCCTAGTATAGGGCCAGTGTTCTGTCCTCACTACATGTTAGTCTGTGTGCAGATCGACATGCAGCTAAACCCACCTATCCTCCAATAAAACAGACTGTGTGTGTAGATCTGGATGCTTTATTGAAAGGACAGGATATGGTGAAACTGGGGAAAATAGGAATACATACAATGAGAACCAAATAGAAGATAGGCAGTATTGAGTTACTGCTGAACATAACAATTAATAAATACAAGTAATCTAAATCTCACCAGTGATGCTCTGTGTGTGGAATGTGGGTTTGTCCTTTTCTCAAAGATGTCTAACTCAGTCAGCAGTACTGGTAGTCTTCAACTTACAATCACAATTGGGGGCCAGAATATTGGTCACTAAGTGATGTCATTGTTAAGCAAGTCACCACATGACCAGACTCAATTTTACAACCATTTTACTACAGTCACTAAGCAAAACACCACAGTTAAGTGAATCAATAAGCAGTCAATAAGCAAATCTGGCTTTCCCAATTGACTTTGCTTCTCAGAAGCCAGCTGAGAATGTTGCAGATCATGATCATATGACTACAAGATG
Organism: Thermophis baileyi; assembly: GCA_003457575.1. Classification (NCBI taxonomy): domain Eukaryota; kingdom Metazoa; phylum Chordata; class Lepidosauria; order Squamata; family Dipsadidae; genus Thermophis; species Thermophis baileyi. The sequence goes on along the minus strand of QLTV01001162.1, from coordinate 258,823 downwards.
CTGCAACCATTGAAAATGTGAGCCAGTTGCCAAGCACCTGAATTGTGATCATGTGACAATTGGGGTATGATAGTTGTAATTTTGAGGATCTGTCATCAGTTACTTTATCTGAGGTCATTGTAACTTTGAACCAATGTTAAACTAATGGTTGTAAGTTGAGGACTGCCTGTATACTTTATTCCCATGAAATATGAGTTAAATGTCTTTGAGAAAAATGTAGATTTATGGCAGAGAAATCAAATCTAGTCTCATTGTTCAGTGCACTTAGAAATAAATCAGCCATACTGAAATAAATGGGATTTATTTTTATTCTGTTTATGCTTAGAACATAGACTGCCTTCATATATACACTTGAGTGAACAGGATAGCACTTACTTTTGAATAACATAGAATAAAATAGAAACTTTATTGATTGAGTATCCAACCATATCAAAAGTATAAAACTGGACTTCTGGTTTGGCATCGTGGCAAGATGGTCGTGGATAGTGGGGCTCCACAAATCCCGGCCGAACCTTCTTCGTTAGGAGGCCCTAAGGGGCTAAAGTCACCCTGGACAGGTGGTGAAGAAAGGAGGGACCCCTTGCTGATCGCGGGAGAGTGGCAGCTCTCCTGCTCGATCCAAGGCACCCTCCCGACCAATGAAGAAGAGAGACGGCCATTATGGCCACACTGAAGCTGGGGCAACCGAAGAAGAAATACTAATGAGCTGGAGTGGTTCGTGAACAGAGGATTGGAACTGGGTGAGATGATTTTCAACTTCTATATTAGAAACTCAACCCCAAGTAAAAGAATTTTGAAAGAAAGACTGTCCAAAGTGCTGAGAAAGTGGCAAGTTAACACATGGAGATAGATTATAGACCCAAAAGAGAAATGAAATTTTAATGGAAGACTATGAAGTTTTAAAATTTAGAAAGACCGGACTGGAACTCGCAGTACTGTGAAAAGTGATTTTAATTTGCTGATAATATTGTTTGACTACTGGAAGAAATTGTATAAAGAAAAATGGACCTTTTGATCATTTGACAATCAACTGTTATATCTTCCTCTTTGTTTTAATGCTGGAATTTAGAGCTGGGATGCCACATACTAGTGAAAAAAGATACTATACTACTACATGGTTGGAAAAGACCTTGACAGGAAGCCAGAATTTATAAGAAGAAGGGAAACAAAGTGAAAGGCAAACAGCACCTGGAAGGCCATCTTTTTGCTTTTTGTTCTACATCTATTTGCTTTCTGGCTGTTTGGGAGTAACTGGTGAGCCTTTTGAAGATCTTTAAAGTAGTGTGGATTATAAACAATAGGAATTGCCCTCAAAACTGAACATTTGACTGTGGATTAATGAGACATGGGGAAATTTGGTGGGGCATTCTGGATTATAAATATTGTTTGATAGAACATCTTATGAGGTGAAAGAAGAAAAGTTATTTTTTAACAAATTTGGATAACTCAGGGAGTAAATTGGCAGATTTCGAGGACTATAAAAATTGTGGATTCTGAGGAACAGTTCCGGGATTGAGCAAATTCTTCTAATATTGGCTTTTTTGTGTTCTGGACAATTGGGACATTGGGATTTTGGTGGATTATTGAGTAACTTTTAGCCCATTAAATTAAAACAAAATGTTACAACAGGGAAAAACAGATACACTTCAAAAAGAAATACTATTGAAGCTTCAATGTATTCAGGAAGCTATGACAAGGAACCATAGGGAGATGAAGAAAGTGATGCATGATACAGATGTGAGACTAGGAAACCCTCAGCAAATGACAATGAAAAATGAACAAAAAATTCAGAAAATAGATGAGAAATTAGAAGGAGCTAAGGAAAGAATAGAGGAGATAAATCAACAAATGTCACAAGCAGATAAAGATACGGAAGGGACAGTAAATATTCTTGAAATGGAACAGGTAGATTACTCTTTAAGAGATCAAAATATAGAAGAGGACAAAGAGAAAGATCTCCCAGAAGTGATGAAAGAGTTATTGATGGGTACTCTAGAGATTTGACAGGAAGAGGTAGATGTAGAGGCAGATGAAATACTTAGACTAAATATGAGTGATGTAAGGGGATACAAGATCCCAAGGAAGGAGCATGGGAGATTTGTCAAAAAGTCAATAAGAGTTGAAATACTAAAAAGGGCAAGAGATGATAGATAGATACAGTATACTTCTTAATATGGGATTTGCTTTACTAAGGGTTAGAAAATAGAGGTAGAAATTGGGAAAATATTATTATGTATACTGCTACATAATATAATATATTATAATTACTATGTATACATAAATGTTAGAAGTTGAAAGATTATTACTATCAGCTTTGGAAGCCATATTAGCATCAGAAGCTTCCATGCTGCCACATTCTTGTGCTTGGGAAATTAGGAGGGTGTCAGGGTTCCGAATAGCATCTGGAATTAAATCAGAGTCCGAGGCAAAGCATTCCTCTAAGTTCCAATTTATTAACAGAGCCATGTCAGCACGGCTGGGAGAAATCCCGAATCTGAAGCCTCCGGGGTTTCTCCACCCAGTTGAAAGTTCAAGCCTTTGTCCCCACACTCCCAAGTTCATCACATGAACCAATCTTCATTGCTTCATCCTCTGGTAGCTTGGTTGGACCTCCACCTTCTTCCGTGCAGGTGCAGGACAAAGGATGACCTTGACAATCTAGAAGGAATTTGTTGTGGCTACATGCAGACATCCCTCATGCAACTGCCCCTCCCAAATTCCCACAGCAAAGAATACATTTTAAACTAATACAA
>QLTV01001162.1:181338-193033 GCA_003457575.1 Thermophis baileyi | reverse complement strand
CACAATTATGAAAGCAGGGTCGACTTGGGAGTACGGCCACACCTTGGAGATGATTGGCCCCTCCCATAGGACATAAAAGAGGAGCGAACAGGACGTGGGCTTTTGCAGGAAGCAATTAGTTCCTTCGGTCGTTGCAAGAGTGGAAAGTGCTGTTTGTGACTCTAATAGACTCTGTGCCAAGTTTTGTCTTGCCTGCGTTTGGAAACTAGTTCTCTGGCAGCGTTCCAAGTGAGATAAGGTGTGTGTTTATAATTATTCCTCTGAAAGACTGTTTGCCATTTGTGGACTGTGAATGAAAGGAATTCACAGTCATGTAAATAAAAGAGGTTTTACCGGGACTAAGACTCTGCTTCATGCTTTCTAAGGAAGCCTAGGTCAGAACAGTTTGCTTCCTGCCTATTAAAAACAAACCTCTATTAAGATGGAACAGCTTCATGCGGAGAATGCTCAGCTCAATCAACAGGTAGCTCTGCTGGCAGCCCAGGTGGCTCAGCTCCAAGCTCACGCTGCTCCACCTCCCCGGAGGAAAGGCCCGGTGGCTGTGCCTGATAAGTTCGATGGCAACCAAGCCATGTTTCCAGCTTTTTGGGGACAATGCCAGCTCTTTATCAGCCTGAGAGCTGAAGACTTCCCCACTAACCAGGATAAAGTTTATGATTAGCCTTCTCTCCGTTTATGGGGTTTATGATTAGCCTTCTCTCCGGTTCTGCGGCTCGCTGGGCCATGCCCCTGCTGGTTCAGGCTAGTCCTTTGTTGGATGATTTCAGGGGATTTGTGACCACCTCAGACTGATGTATGAGGACTCCATTAAGACGCAGACCGCTACCCGATGTCTGAAGACCCTGAAGCAGGGCCGGCACCCGCTGCAGGAATATATCAGCGAGTTTCGGCTCCTTAGCCAGGATTCGGCCTGGAATGAAGCTGCCCTCATGGACACGTTCCAGGATGGGTTGTCGGAGGAGCTGCAGGATGAACTGGTCCGGGTCGATGTTCCCCCGACCCTCAACGCACTGGTCCATCTTTGCCTCTGGATCAACATGTGTTTGCAGAGACGAGGAAGTCGCCGTGCCTCCCAGGAGATCCGGGTGGTCCTGATCGTGCGTGAGACCCCAGCTCTGTGGGAGGAGCCCATGGAATTAGGTGCAGCCAGACCCCACCTGTCGGTGATTGAGAAAAACAGACAGCGCTCAGGGGGGTTGTGTTTGTATTGCAGGGACCCTGGCCACATGGCTGCCAAAAATTGATGAGGGGCGTCAGCCCTTGGGCCTGCCCCACAGCCACAGAAAACCCTGTTGGGAAATGCCCCAAGCCCGATCTAGAGGAGACCCTGGGTCGGGCACACAACAACACCGAGTCACGCCCAGCAGACACTTGATCCTGGGGGCATGAGTATTCCTGTCTAGTAGTCCACAGGGGATTCCGGCACACGGCCTGGTCGACTCCGGAGCAGCAACAAACTTTATGAACACGGCGTTTGCAGCCAAGTATGCCATCCCTCATTGTCCGGTGGATCCTCCTCTGCTTGTGGAGACCATTGATGGTCGGGTGCTTCTGTCTGGGCCCATTAAGGCTGCCACGCAACCCTTGTGCCTGACCATCGGGTCTCATGAGGAAGCCATCCAGTTTTATATTACCTGCAGCATGCATTTCCCCATGGTCTTGGGCTTGGCTTGGCTCCAGACGCACGATCCGCAAATCTACCGGTCCCAGAACCTCATTACTTTCCCGAGCTTGCAATGCGTGGACCACACCCGCCAAGTATGTGCCGTTCAGTTGCTGAATCCAACCGGGGTGTCCTTGCCTTCTGATCTAGTGGACTTGGTGGATGTTTTCAGTGAGCAGGAGGCAGACCAATTGCCCCTGCACCGGCCATATGACTGTCCCATTGATTTGCTGCCAGATGTGCCGCTACCAGTGGGGCATTTGTATGTTGGACCCTGAGTTGGCCACATTGCGGGACTTCCTGGACAAAAACCTGGCTCGGGGTTTTATCCGGCCCTCATTGTCGCCACTGTCCACCCTGGTCTTGTTCGTGAAGAAGAAGACCAGAGACTTGAGGCTTTGTTGTGACTACCGCAAATTAAACGCCATCATGGTGCGCAACTGGTATCCTCTGCCCCTGATTCCCGAACTGTTGGAACGGCTCCAAGAGGCTACTGTTTTCACCAAATTGGACCTTTGCGGAGCTTAAAATCTTGTTTGGATCTGGCCTGGGGATGAATGAAAGAATGCCAGTTTTTTTCAGTCCACCATCAAGCTCCTGGGGCATCGCATCTCTCCTGAGGGCATTGCGATGGAGCTGAGCAAGGTCGAGTCTTTGCATAGTTGGCAACCTCCTCGGTGAGTGAAGGATGTCCAGCAACTCCTCAGGTTTGCCAACTATTATCGGACCTTCATCCCCATCTTCACTTCCCTGACCTCGACCCTCACTCAGCTCCTTCAGAAAAAGGTCCCGTTTTGGGGGAGTACCCCCAAGCAACAGGCGTTCCAGGCCTTGAAGCAGGCATTCATGAAGAAGCCCATCTTGAAACATCCTGAACCCCACCATCCGTTTGTAGTGGAAGCAGATGTGTCTGATGTTGCTGTCAGAGTGGTGTTACTCCAGGCTCACACGTCCGGCGGTACCTTTTCCCTTGTGCGTATTATTCGTGGAAGCTCAATTCTTCCAAGCACAACTACACCATCTGGGAGAAGGAGCTACTGGCCATTAAGACGGCGTTTTAGGCCTGGAGACATCATTTGGAAGGGGCCTGACATCAAATTGAAGTTCGGACGGACCACAAAAACCTGGAGTTCCTGCAGACCACCCAGAAACTGAACCAACACCAGATTCGGTGGTCCCTCTTCTTTGCCAGATTCAATTTCCGTGTCACCTACATCCCCAGTGGTCACAACCAAAGGGCGGACGTGCTCTCATGGAAACTGGAGTATTCCCACATCGAAGACCAGCTTCTGCTCCGGACAGTTCTGCCCATAGAGTCTTTCTCCATAGTTCAGGAGCCAGTAGACTTATGGGCTCAGATACGAGAAGCGCAGTGGCACGATGCTTGGGTGGAGCAATGGAAGGAAGAGGTGGGGCCCGCCTCTCCATGGACATTCACCGAGGAACTCTTGCGGTACCAAGACAGGGTATATGTGCTGGTGGGGCTGCTCCGGGGACTTTTCCTCTCTCAGTACCATGATAATCCTGCGGTGGGGCACTTCGGCCTCTTCAAGACCTTGAACCTAGTTTCTCGTACCTTCTGGTGGCCCCGATTGTGACACAATGTCTTTAGAAGGCCAGATCCTGAAGATGAAACTCAAATACTTTGGCCACCAAATGAGAAGGAAGGACTCACTGGAGAAGAGCCTAATGCTGGGAAAGACTGAGGGCAAAAGAAGAAGGGGACGACAGAGAATGAGGTGGCTGGATGAAGTTACTGAAGCAGTAGGCAGGAGCTTAAATGGACTCCAGAGGATGGTAGAGAATAGGAAGGCCTGGAGGAACGTTGTCCATGGGGTCGCGATGGGTCGGACATGACTTCGCAACTAACAACAACAACAAAAGAAAGGAAAAGAGGGAGAATGGAATGAATGTGTGATTTCCATCCTCACTCTCTCACACTCTAATAAATAAATGCACATAGATATTGTTGGAAGAAAAATCCATCTGGTTCAGTTCCAATCCAGGAGAGAGGTGCTGGAAATAAAATGGAGGCTAGCTGCTTAGGAAAGAAGGTCTGTTTATTGATGAGCAGAACCAGCAACAGCATGTGGTTCTGGGACAGCTGACAAATTAGCTTGATGAGTGCAATAATTTTTATACAATTTACAGTATTTTGTAATTTTGGGATTTGCTTTGTGTGCTTTTATTATTTGATTGGTTTTACTTGTTTCACAAAAGCTCATGATGGGTTTTAATTATTGGCTTCCTTGGTGCTAATCCTGTCAGGCATGTGTAATTGATTTTATCCTGTTATCAATAGATAACAGGATAAAATCAATTACACATGCCTGACATGATGCCTTACCTCTAGCCTGTCTTTCTTAATGGACCAGTATTGTTTCCACTTTTCTCAATGAATGGGATTAAGGTCATGTCCTTAATCCTGGAGCTGAAAATGTTTTGTTTATGAATAGATTGGCCCGGATTTCTTAATGGGCACAAAATATCCATCTCTAAAGACTTCAGGCATCAGCTGGAGACTATTAAGAAAGACTGGAGCTGCTTTCTGCTTTTAAGAACATGTTTCTCCATTTCTCCTTTGGGGAAATATAATATTCTGCCTCTTTTAATATTCCCCAAAATATTTCATTCTTCTGGGGGGGCTTCCTACAATATATAAATAGATTTTTGATACAATTTTATATACTTTATAAATTTATTTATATAAATTTATATCCAGAAAACAAACAAGAAATGGCTTTCCAGATGAAAGGACTGTAGAAAAATTAATGTTTACAAATTTAACTGAACTGATACAAAATTCACTGGAAGTTACAGAGATAGAGCTTGCTCTGATGCAAGGGTGGGTGGGGTACATTATTCACTCATAGTTATGAAAGAATTAACCAGAGGGCTTGGGAAACATGTTTGAAAAGCTTTTCCATTTTTCAAATTTGGAAAACTTAATAAATGGGTGAATTCAGGAGAGTCTAAAATAGCAATATTTTATCCTGCATCCTTGAGAAACTATACCAGCAACTAATGTTGCAATTTTCTTGACTATGAACTAATTTTATGCATATTTAATCGGAAGCAATCCCTTTCTCTTGAATGTACTCCCAAGTAATTACCATTGATTACAGTCTAAATATTAATGTGTAACAGTATTATTAAAATAAAATAGTAGAATAAAATTTTAATAAACAATGTGACAGATCATTAAGTAAGAATACAATGAGAAAAATACAAACAATGGAATATGGTTTTATTAATGTTACACAATAGCACATTTTTTATTTGCACTATCATTTCCAATAATGAATTTCCAAATTAGTATAACTGGCCCTCTCAGAATGATCATAGATTTAAAAAACTCAGTAGGGACCGGAAGTCAGCATGGATTTGTCAAGACTTATCTTACAAGACTGATCTCAATTTTTAATCAAGTAGCTTTCATAACAGGGAGAAGAGAGCAAATTGTTTTCTGTATTATACAAAGAATAATACAGATCATTAAAGCACACCCACATGTGCCTTAAAAGTATTTATTTAAATGAATGTTGATTCAGATTTTTCTTCACTAAACCTCATAATGCAAAGAGGCAGTTATTGGTGGCATTGTTCATGTGATGAAAATATTATTTAGATTTTTGCACAGCCAGCTTCCACTCTTTTGATCGATCTACATTTCACATCACCTTTATTGCAGTGTAGTTTTCCAGGGAATCAGTCTGATGATGGAAGTATCAGGACACTGTTCAATAGATTTCTAGTTCATCTCTATTTAACTTAGTTTCTCATTTTTTCAATTCCAGATTAGTTATAACATTTGGATTCATTACTATATGGGAAAACTAATAAGTCACCAAGGAACAATGTTTGTGCATAGAAGAACTTCCAAGTACCATTAGAGGACATTATTTGTAGCTCAGGGTTGAAATGAGGGGTCCTTGGTGCTCTCTGAGCTTGGTGGTTTTCTTGCAGATGTTTCATTACCAAACTAGGTAATATCATCTTCCAGTACTTCCAGGCCCAAACATGCAATGCTCTTAATTTCATACTATAGGCTTTAATAAAGCACATACACAATCAGATTTTCTTTTGAGTGAATCTGCATGGGAACCATCAGTAAGTATGTCCAGATGAATATTGGAACCTTTACATCATAACTTTTAGAACTGGGGAGGGGGGGTTGCAATTTGAACCAATGCATCCTCAAAGCCCACTTTGGCAGATGTCACATTATGTAGCAAGCATATTGACAAGCAAACAGCAAGGCCATATACAGTATATATATGACAAAAGTGTTCAGTTCAGATGAGCTAGACAACCTTAACACTTCAAACACCTCCTTAACATTAAACAATAAAATTCTTGAACATTGCAGTCATGGTATGTTTGACAGAGGGATGGATTCATGAAATGTTATTGCAGCTCCCATCTCCAGACCTTGCCAACAAAGCTACAGTATTGAAAATCCTGCAGCCTGGTAAACAAACTATAAAACTATGTATCTGCTTCACCTAGATTCCAGTAATAGATTTTCGTCTCATGCTAGATGATATTCTAAATAATTTGGTATTCACTACTATTAAGATTTTTTTAAAAAAATTATATTTACTTTATTTACTTTTTAAAACTGAGTACCAAATGCAGTAAGAGCTGAAATAGAAGCAAGTTTTCTGAAGAACTTTTATAATTATAGATCTAAATTCTCCTTCCCTTTCTGACCCCCACCCCATTCCCCATAAATAGCAGGAATTTTTGAGTTTGCTGTTTTCTATATTAAACTATCTAAACCTGTCATGGCAAAGAATAAAGGAATCTGTATATAAATAACAATGTCACATGCACAGACAGTAATGTGTTGGCACATTATTCAACTATTCCAAATCACTTAAATGTTTTAAGCTAAATTTGAACTTCTATTTTCAGGGCTCAGCAACATTCTTTTTTTAAAAAATAGTCTTTATTAATTTTCTCATTTAAAAAAACATACATATATATACAAAAAACATACATACATACATTTGACTTACAACATAAAACAAATATATGACGTAGCCACTTCTACGTCAACAACTAATATAACAAATATAACAATAAAAATTTCCTTTTACAGCTTATTCATACTATTTTCTTATATATTTACAGTTTACAATAAATTAATTCTTACTTTATTCTAATATTCTAATACNTGTTTTGTATTTATTTTGTTTTAACCAATTATACCACCTATCCCATGTTTTGTAATAATCTAGTTCATCTTTGTCCTGAAGTTCCATTGATAGCTTGCTCATTTCCGCACACTCTAATGTTTTCCTAACAATGCTAAACATAGTTGGAAGTGTATCAGTTTTCCATCCCTGCGCATATACAATTCTGGTGGCTGCTGTAATGTGGAGAATTATATATCTATCTTCTTTTGAAATTTTTTCCCTAAAAATACCCAATAAAAATAGTTCCAGCCTTAAGTCAATCTTTCTAGAAATAATTTGTTCTAGGCAATTTTTGATTTTATTCCAAAAAAGTTTCACTTTGGGGCAAGTCCACCAGAGATGATAGTATGTCCCCCTTTCTTTTTTACACTTCCAACACTTTGAGGAGAGTTTCGGAAACATTTTTGCCAATCGCGCCAGAGGAAGATGCCATCGGTAAAACATTTTATAAATATTTTCTTTATAGGCTACCACCAGCGTCAATTTATAATTTACATTCCAAATTTTTTCCCATTCTGATAAATTTATTGAATAACTGAAATTTTGTGCCCAAGCAATCATAGATCCTTTAACCACTTCTTCATGTAAATTATATTGGAGTAAAAAATTATATATTTTTGAAATCATTTTTTTCTTCTGTGCCCAATAATATTTTATCTAATCCATGTATATTTTGGAATCCGAATTGTACTTTGTCTCTATTATATCTTGATTGTACTTGTAAGAAATAACACCAATCTAACCCTATTCCCCTCTCTTTAAGTTCTTGTTTTGAGTAAAGGTTATCATGTTCATCCAATAGTTGCTGGTAAGTTATTATTTTCTTTTCATCTATTAAATTAGGGTAAATGCTTGCTTCTGTTACTGAAATCCATTTCAGAACTCTACTGTAATGTTCCTTTTTTATTTTGGTCCAAGTTTCTAATATAGTCCGTCTTATATAGTGCCGTTGGAAATATGAATGTGTTTTATTTTTTTCTCCCCATAAAAAGGCATGCCATCCAACCTGCAGGTCAAAACCTTCTAATGTTAATATCTGTTTATTTTTCACAGAGATCCACTCTCTCATCCAATTCAGGATATGTTTTCCAAAGTACTATTTTGATTTACTGTCAGATTTTTTGTTATTATTTTTGTTTTTTCTATATTTATAATTAACCCCGCCACCTTTCTGAATTTTTCAATTTCCTTTAATAGGATCAAACCTGTCTCCAGCGGATCCTCCAAAATAAAGGCCATGTCATCAGCGAAAGCCTGGATTTTGTACTCCTCCTTCCTTATCTTTAACCCTCTTATTTCTTGTGTATTCCTTATTTTCCTTAGTAGAGTTTCCAACGCTAATATAAATAATAATGGAGCTAGTGGACAGCCTTGACGGACTCCTTTTCTTATATTCACTTTTTCAGATATTTCATTATTGACCAATATTTTGGCAGTCTGTTCATTGTATATAGTCTTGATTAACCCAACAAATCTTTTTCCAAATTCCATTTTTTCTAATTGTAATATAAAAAATTGCCAATAAAGATTGTCGAATGCTTTCTGTGCATTGATAAAAATTAATGCTAACTGTTTTTCAATGTGTATATCGTAGTATTCTAAAGTATTAAGTATAATTCTAGTGTTATTTCTTATCTGCCTATTTGGGAGAAAGCCGTTTTGGTCTGGGTGGATTAATTGATTAAGAATTCTTTTAAATCTTTCAGCCATAATTGTTGCCAATATTTTATAGTCCGTGTTTAGTAGTGATATCGGTCTATAATTTTTAATTTGTTGTTTATCAGATTGTTCTTTGGGGATCAAGACTATATAAGCTTCTTTCCAGGAGTCCGGTATTTTCCCTTTTTCCAAAAACTCATTGTATAAATCAAGCATTAATGGTTCTAACAATACCATCCGGCCCTGGAGTTTTATTATTTTTTTGTTTATTGATGGCATTTCTTAGTTCTGTTGTTGTTATCTTATCATTTAACATGGTCCTATTCTCCTCCGACACGACTGGCAAATTGTTTTCCTTAAGGTATTCCTTTATCGTTTCTTCTTTTATCTCTCCCTGTTTGCAGAGTTCAGTGAAAAAACTATGAACTATATCCTTTTTCTCTCTGATCATGGTCTGTATTTTTCCATTTTGGTCTTGTAGTGAATCGATTGTTCTTTCTGTTCTTTCTTTCCTAAGTCTATAAGCCAACCATCTTCCTGGTTTATTGGCAAACTCGAAGTAATTTTGTTTTGACATTTTAATTTTCCTGGCCAATTCCTCTTGCGTTGTAAGATTAATTTTATGTTTGACTATATTTAATTCCTTCAGTTTCTTAAAATCCTTTGGGTCAGTTTGCAAGGCTTTCTCTAATTTATGGAGTTCAGTAGTTAATACGTTTTGTTTATTTTTCCTCTCCTTATTACGTTTTGCAAGATATGCAATAGATAGCCCTCTAATATAAGCCTTGGTTGTGTCCCAAAGATTTTGTGTTGAGGTTTGTTCTTTGGTATTGACCTGGAAGAAGTAATTTAGTTCTTTTTCCATCATTTTTATGTAGTTCTTTTCTTTTAGCAATCTTTGGTCTAATGTCCATCTTATTTTCTTCTTCCTATTTGGCTCTTTCCATTTTATCCTTAATGGATTGTGGTCGGCCCAAGCATTTGGGTCTATTTCTGATTCAAACAAGTCGTTTATAAAATCAACATTCCCCCAGGCCATATCAATCCTAGACCATGACTTATGAGGGTAGGAGAAAAAGGTATATTGCCTGCCATCTGGATTTAAGTGTCGCCAACTATCTATCAAATTAAATTCTCTTTTCATTTCATCAAATGTCCCCGGAAGTAAGCCTCTTGATTTTTTCTTATTGGTACTTTTATAATCCTTTTTCCTGTTTACAACAGCATTAAAATCCCCTATTATCAATAAAGTTTTCCACTGTATTTCATTTAAAATTTTGTGTAAATTAGAATAAAAAGTAGATTGATTAGTATTTGGGGCATAGATTGCTGCTATTGTTATTGTTCTATATCCCGTATTTATTTGGATTATTAATATTCTACCATCCTCATCTGTGTAGAGAAGTTTTGGGTTTAACCATTTTTTTGATATATATTGCTATTCCTCTTTTTTTAACCGTGGACAATGCAGTGTATAAATTACCTAATTTTGGGTATTTCAGAATCTCATGTTGTTCTTTCTTAATGTGAACTTCTTGTAAGCATGTAATATCGGAATTTTGTTTTAATAGCCTATATAATATTTTTTTTCTTTTAATGGGTGAATTCAAGCCATTTATATTCATAGATATTAAATTTATTGCTTCCTCATCTGTTCATTTAGTTTGTACTTTCCTTTGGTCCTCCTCTCCTTGCTTCAGTCTGAGCTCTCGTTCTCGCGCCCTCTCTTTCATATTTGGCTATTGTCATCCTCTCACTTCTCTCCTGTTGCAACAAATTCTCCTCTGAACTTATTTCCTCTAAACTTTCCTTTTCTCTTTCACCCTCATCCTTACTATCCTGCTCCTCTTCATCCTTTATGTATTGTTCATAAAAACCCCTAGCTTCTTCAATTTATGTTACTTTATATTTTTTATCCAACATCGATATTAACATACCCTCTGGAATTAACCATCTGAATGCTATTCTATGTTTAACAAGTTTAGTGGATAGAAAGTGATATGGTCTTCTCTTTTCCCTTATGCGTCTTGGAATTTGTTGAAGCACTACTATTTCCTTACCCTTAAATATAATTTGATTTTCTCTTGATTGGTTGTATATTTCATCTCTAATGGTTTTTCTTATAAATCTTATATGTACTTCTTTTGGCAGTCGATTCCTATGAGCATAGTTTGTGTGGATTCTGTATATCTCGTCAAATTCACCTATTATCTCCTGAGTTGTTTTATTCCTAATATTGGCAATTATTTCTGCCATAACCTCCGGGAGATTTTCATCTTTACTTTCAATTACATTTTGAAATCTAAGAAAGAAGACTGATCTTTCTAGCTCTAAGTGGGAGACTGCTTCCTCGAGATCCCTGTTTACTAATTCTACTTTATTGTCTGCTCCTTCCAATATATGCTCTATCTGTTCTGTTTTTTCTTCTATTTTCTTTATCCTTTGTTCATTAGATGCTAGGACCTCTTGAATTGTCTCCATTCTCTCATCCAACTTTCCCATTCTATCATCCACCTTTTTAATATCATCTTTCACATCTCCAGCATTACCCCTCAACTCCACATAGTGCCTATCCATAGACTCTTGCATCTTACACATCATTGCTTGGATTGATGCTAGAGATGGCTGCGAATTTTGTGGGGTTCCACCAGTTCTCTCCCCTGCTGTACTTTCAGTATTATGCTGAGTTACAGAAATTGGGGATGGAGCTGATGTAAGTATCTTTTTCCCTGTTTTGGTTATTGTAGAGGTTGTGGTAGACATTTTTAATCTACTCTAAAAGTTATTCCAACGTACCATGCACAACCTCTAGGCGTTATTACTACTCTAACTTCAAAACTTCCCTAAATTTCATCAATTTGTTATTATATTGTTTGTACACAATTTTTCCACTTTCTATCACCAGTTAGTTAAGCATTCATCAGTAATCAAATAATTGTTTAAATATTACAAATTTATCAATTAATCACCATATACTTATAAATATCCTTAAATATATTCACAATTATTATCAATTTTATCAAAATATAATAATGATATGATATGATTGATATGATAATATAATATAATATAATATAATATAATATAATAAACCATTATTATCAATTTTATCAAAATATAATAATTATATGATATGATTGATATGATAATATAATATAATATAATATAATAT
>QLTV01001162.1:114100-135158 GCA_003457575.1 Thermophis baileyi | reverse complement strand
AGGGGGGTCGCGGGGGGGTCGCGGCATTAGAAAGGTTGAGAACCACTGATCTAATGCCTGCCTGTGCTTCTGTATCCAGAACTCCCACAGATTCTTAGCTCTATTATTCTCCACAATCTTTTGTAGAAACTCCTTGATGGCTGGCTGGAGAATTCTGGGAATTAAAGTCCATAAATCTTTCAGCTGAAAGACACTGATCTACCCCTTGGTAAATCCCTGCTTCTATGGATCTGGTGCTTAGTGCCTGTTCTTGTGCTGTTATGATCAGTGATCAGTGCTGCCTTTTACACACACACCACTTCAGGAATAATTATAAAAATGATGATTTCTCACATTTCTTTACTAGTAGTAGAAACAAAATAAGCAGCCATAAATGTCACCTAAAGTTGCCCTAAATACCAATCATTAGATTAGAATTACCTGCAAGCTGGAGTTACAAAACAGGCAGGGTGCCAGAGCACCTTGAGGAATTAAAATAGTTAAAATGCAATGATAATTATCAGCAGCCAACTCTTGCTAATAAAGTGAAATCCTTTAGCAGAGAGATCATCTAAGCTCTCAAAAAAGAGCACACCCAAGAGAAGCAATCCTTAGATCCATTTGCACCACTTAAAGATACCAGCTGGTCTCACTCACCTCACAAGATATCCTAAGGAAATCATCCAGATTTAAGGAAAGGTCACATGCCCCCCAGAAAGGCAGTAAAAAAATCAGTGTCAAGCTTGCATCCTGCCTCTTGGAAGTATACCCCAAAAGGACAGTGCCAGAACCACTAAAGCAGGGGAAAAGACCCCCTCCCCAGATAGAAAAAGAAACCATGAGGCAGGAAAAAATTCAAACACAATTACCAGAACAAATAGACACAGGAACTAGCCAGATTTCTGAACCCTGCTTCTTTTCAGGAACAGAGATTAACCTTTTTTCTTCCAAACAAAGCTGAATAGGGAAAATTATCACATCAATAAACACAGGATTAAACATCACCAAGCACAGAATTAAACTTCACCAAAAACCAGTTTTAGACCAAAACTCAGAAAGGGTATGTAAACTCACATTTGAATGTCAATCTTTCTAACTAGCCAAGAAACCTTGCTGAATGTCACTCATCTTGGTTCCTTGTCATTAAAAGCTTCTTTCCGACAGCTCTGCTTTGTTATTAAATTATTTTTTCAAGGTGCTGATTGTTGCATCCCTGTTGGAAGAACTCCAACAGGGGAGTATTTCCTCCCAACAGCAGTGTAAAAAGCTTAAAACAACCCTTCCCCTTTAAGAAAGTCAAGCCCCAGCAAACAACCAGCAAAGGGAAAAAAAACTCCGGAGTCAGTAACTCTGGGTGTACTGCCAAGAACCTTTAGCTGTTAATAAGGGTTAACTTATTACACTTATAACTTAACCTTTCTGTAAGCAGGGCAATAAAGATTAGGCTAGAAACAACAACAGAATGCCTTCCTTACAGGATTAGCCCTGTAAAGTGGAAAACAAAAACAAAAGGAGATTTCTTCCAACAACCGGTTCTCCGAACTGCTTAGAAAGTTAACTACTGGTTCTAACGAATAGGCTAGAACCGGTTGAATCCCACCTCTGGGTCAGAGGCTTCTCTTGGGGCAATTCTGGTATGGCAACAAAAAACTAGCCAGAAGTTACCTTGAATGAGGTGAAACCAGTACTACTATGCACTAATTTATTATAAGCAACCACAGCAAAAGGCAGTAGGTCAGCCTAATTATCTTGCTGATAATTTATGTAGCACCTAAATACTGTTCCAGAACTGAATTGGTGTGTTCACACATCCTATTTGTTTGAGGATGATGGGCAGAGCTTAGCCCCTGGGCAGAGCCTAACAACTTAAGAAATTCCTGCCAAAACTGGGAAGTGAATTGCACCCCCTGTGATGATGCAGTCAGGGAATCTGTGTAACCTATACACGTTGAATAAAAAGTTTAGCAAGCATCTTAGCCGATGGTATTTTAGTGCAGGGAACAAAACACATTTGTTTGGAAAAAAGATCTGTAACAATCTAAATGACCGTGTTTCCCCCATTCTCAGGCAGCTCCACTATAAAGTCCATGGATATTTCCTTCCATGGGTCCCTAGGGCTAGCCACATTCTGTAGGAGTCTGGTGGGCTTTTCTGGGGGCCATTTAACAGCTGCACAGATAGGACAGCTAGCGACATAAGCCTCAATGTTCTTTTTCAATGAAGGCCACCAAAACTGCTGCTTCATCAGGTACAAAGTCTTTACAAAACCAATTTTGGAATTGTGAGCCTGCCATAGGATGGGCCCCCTTATACTGGTAGGCACATATAATTTGGTGCCAATCCATGCCAAGCCATCTCGCATGGTGCAGGAATTTTTAACGCCCCCTTCAGTTCCTCACACAATTCATTGGGAAGCTCAGCTCCAATTTTTTCTGAGCCCTGGTAGTCACTGGAGCAGCTAGCTGCTTAGAAGGGATAACTGGCCAGATTATTTCAGGTCTAACACTATTACATTGAGGTAATCTGGATAAAGCATCAGCCACGATGTTCTTCCCCCCAGGGATATAATGCAGCATGAAATTAAAATGATTAAAGTACTGTGCCCAACAGACTTGTTTAGGTGACAATTTCCTTGGGTTTTTCAAGGCTTCCAGGTTTTTGTGATCAGTCCACACCTCAAAAAGTTGCTTTGCTCCTTGTAGGAAATGCCTCCAAGTTAACAATGCCCATCGCCCCACAAACGCTTCCTTCTCCCAGATTGCTCACCCGAGACAAGATCTGAGAAAAGCCCATGTGAAAGTTACATGTTGAAAGTTACTCCAAATCCCTCCACACGGGGTCCAGCACAGAAAGACCAATCAGCATCCAATAGGATGTTATGGGAAAAGCTCCTCTGCAGGTGTTGTGTGCCTCCGGAGTCCCAGGACGGTTGGCCTTGAAGAAGTCCAAACAACTCCACTCAGCAGTGCCATTGTTCATGAGTGCAAACCTCCCTTCCAATTCTCATGGGAATGCTTCACACCAGTTTGCTTCCCCATCCGAAATGCCTAAAAAAAAACCAACATCCCCGTTTCTATGACAGCCGAGACCAAGCAAGCTGCAAAAAACCACACTGGAGATCTGGCTGACATTGACTCTTTTGAATAGTGTATAAATGTTATTTATTTCTGTGTGGCTATTGATGGCTGAGTTGTATGAATGTCAAGCTTCCAGGAAACCCCTAGTGTTTGGGGATTTAGTTTCGTCTAGGATGCTTACACTTCCCAGATGAAACTATGGTTGAGTCTGTCTGCATGTTGTGAAATTAAGGAGGTTACATCATGTCTTCTGACTGCTAGTTGGTGTTCATGGATGTGCTTGGCTACTCTTCTGATGGTCTACCCTATATAGTGGCTGTTACAGTCCTTACACTGTATGTTGTAGATGACTCTTGGTTTTGGGGGGACACTGCTGGGTCTTTGATTTAGTTAAGATGTTTTGGAAGGCATTAGTTGATTTGTGTGTAACTGTGATGTCATGTGGTTATAGTAGCCTATAGGTTATTTATGAAATATTTTTGATGTATGGTAATGTTATTCTTTTCATAGCTTGTATTGTTTGTGCTATACTGGGTGGAGTGATCAGACACTTGATAAAATTGTGTGGGTATCCATTTTTGTTGACAGATATTGTACAGGTGATCTGTTTACTTTTTCTGGTGTTCTGGGTTACTGCAGTGAGTTTGTGTTTGTCTGAATAATGTCCGTATGTATTCTTCTTCTTCCCTTCTGAATTTCTTTCCTTTTTATAGCTATTTTATAAGCTATTTGCTTTCAATTTGATTGATAAATACAGTAACAAATCAGAGGAATAAGAGTGGAGCACCACTCTTAGTCCTCATAGCAGAGACTGTAATGCAGTGTCTGCCTCATCAGGCTGATATCACTACATTATCTTCACTGGGTATACAAATTAATCTCTGTATTACTTGCTCTAGAATTTTTCCAGGTATAGCAATCAGATTGGTGTCATATTTTTACACCTAATTCAAAATGTACAGATATTCAGAACAATGCATACAATATGGAAAAATTTTGTCTGTTTTTCTTACTTGGTTAATGCATTCATATTATCAGCCAAACTTTATTTCAATCAAAGACTAGTAGAGAATGAAAAGTAAAAGTAAAAAATTTAAAAATAAAACAGAAAGTCAAAACATAAAATTCAATCCTAAAGAATAATACATAATTTTATAGTCACTATTATTGCCACTGTAAAGCTCCATTGGTAGGGTCAAAGATCCAGAATATACTATTTGTCTAAAATTAAGTCATAAAGCTAAACATTTAATATATAAAGTGTGTGTGTGTGTGTGTGTGTGTGTGTGTGTGTGTGTGTAAGTTAGAGACATGATGGCTCAGTGGTTAATACACTGGGCTTGTTGGGTGGAAAGTAGATAGTCCGGTTCGAGACCCAAGTCCTGTGTGATAGGGTGAACTCCTGTTACTTGCCCCAGCTCCTGGTCACCTAGCAGTTCAAAAGCATGCAAATGCGAGTACATAAATAGGTACCACTTCATGTTCCTTGGCATATAGTCATGATGGCTACATGACCATGGAAGCATCTTCAGACAACACTGGCTCCCTCAGCTAAGAAACCACCTAGAGTCAGACATGACTGGACAGGGGAAACCTTTGCTACATAAAAGTTAGGCACACTTATACAGGCAGTCCTCAAGTTACGACCACAATTGAGCCCAAAATTCTGTTGTTAAGTGAAACATTTGTTAAGTGAGTTTTGCCCCATTTTGCAACCTTTTTTTGCCACAGTTGTTAAGTGAATCACTGTAGTGGATAAATTAGTAACATGGTTGTTAAGTGAATCTGGCTTCCCCATTGATTTTGCTTGTCAAAAGGTTGCAAAAGGTGATCACATGACCATGGGACATGGCAATGGTCATAAGTATGAACCAGTTGCCAAGCATCTGAATTGTGATCATATGCTCGTGGGGCTGCTACAAAGGTTGTAAATGTGAAAAACAGTCATAAGTCACTTTTTTCAATGCCGTTGTAACTTTGAATGGTCACTAAATGAACTGTTGTAAGTTAAAGACTACCTGTACTATATTAGATGGGAATTGGTCAGCTTAAATCTTGTCTTACTAGCATCATAACAGAATTTTCCAACATCTAGAGACCTAGTGTCTTTGATCAGAAAGCACAATTTGTATGGAGAAAGTATCAGAGAGTCTTTAGGTATATTTTACCAAGAAATTTCAAAATCAAAATTGAATAGCCCTCTCTCAACAGAGGGGGAGGGATACGATATCATCTACCTCCAATCTACAACACAGTCCTTTCAACAGTTCCAAGAAGGCTCCACACCCACTTGCACCACTCAGGTGACCCTGATGACACAGATAAACCTCCAGGTGACCTTAACGACTCGCTAAAAGAATGCAAATGACCAGCTGTCTGCAAGATGTATAAATTCTTCCATTCCCCACCATCCAGTCAGAGCTGAAGAAGCTTCTTGGATGAGAAGTGAAATGTCTTCAAAGAAAAACCAGAAAGTCCAGTTGCCTCTTGAAAAAGCACCTTTGGGATAGCCATGACCTGGATGATTGAGAATCTCCATAAACATTAAAATTGCTTGGTTTCTGCTCAGCTACCACTTCACATATCCATTAAACACTGTATAAAGCAACAGAACTATTTTGATACACGATTTTGCTTTGCTCTTGTGGAGCTAGATTAGTGGCAAACTGATTCTTATGTATTCCCAGATTTCCTATGTAGAATAAAATAAAAATAAAACAAACTTTGAGGTATTTTATGAACAAGCATATTTTAAACTGACCTTTTGCATCTACTTTACAGGTGTCTCGAAAACAAATTTGGATTTTTAGCTAGTATTCCATATCTCTTCTTCACAACCAGCAAAACAGGTGATACAAGGTGGCCTTCTTCTTAGTATTTTTGGAATGGGGAAAGAGGAATGTCTATACTGTTTGCTTATAATAACTCCATCATGGATTACATTCATTATGGATAAGGGCTTTTATATAACTTGTAAAATAAAGAGCAAAGTGTAGGCTAATTTGGGTATTTGGTAATAGCAATGCTGATTGGCACCTCAATTTGATAAAGTTGATTTTTTGCTCCCAGGTTGAATTCTTTGCTTGTTCACTGATTGATTTACATATATGAATGAGTTATCAAGTTTCAATAATGTTTTTCAGATGGATCAATGCAACTTTCAACTGCAGATCAATAAGTGTTGGGTAGTCAAAGGATGTGTCCTCATTTGTGAATCAGCCCAAATGAATTTTAATTTTAATTGCTGAAAACAACAGAAAAACTAGCAATGATGCATATGGAAACACTTTTATTATGTTTTACACACAAACTTTTGTTAACCCCTAAATTATTGATATTCCCTGCCAGAAATTGAATCTAGCAAATGTAACACTGTATCTCAACTCAAAATAAAATTCCCTTAACTTCAATGGTTCTGAGAATAATAGAATTATAGAATTGGAAGGGACTATTTAAGATACTAAGTTTAACTGCCTTCTCACTGCAAATAAGAACATATAGCAAGTTATGCAGATGAGTTGGAATCTGGAATTCCAACTACCCAACAGCCATACTGAGAGGAGTCTGAGAGTTGTCCTTTCATTTGTCTGGAGAACCCCAATTTAAGGAAGTCTGGAGTATAAAATTGCCACCCAGAAGTAATACATAGGTACTTTGATTTGATACTCCATATGGCTCCCTGGAGATCTGTCAATTCCTATTAACTACAATATGGAAGTAATAAGATTCTTCTTCAGAGATAAAGCAGTCTGATTATCAAATACTGGAAATCAAGTGAATTTTTTCATAACATTTGACCCTGGTGAAGCAGGATAATGAAGTATGAGTATTATAACACTCAAATTAAACCTGATATAGAAAATAACGCCAATTCCAGAGCACACTGCAAGAGATGAAACCACTCCATTGCCTTTAATATCAAATCCTATCAATTATAATGGAGAATGCCTCCAATCTGGCCTATCCATTCTTGCTCTGTCATGTCAACATGGGAAGTGGTTTCCAGGGAGCAGCAACCTTTCCAATTATCACCCATCACATTAATGCTTCAGATCTGAGAAGTGACAGCTTGCATATCTTCTTATCCCGAATGTCCAAACAAAAGGTCAATTTTGCAGATTATATAAACAGGAGGGTCTGTTGTTTTCAAGAAGTCCCTTATTAAAAATAAATATCCAGTAATTCTGCTGGCTGTGCGCTCTGCATTAAATACAGTTTGAAGTTATGACAGCTGTTCCTCTCAAAAGAGTGCACGTTCTCGCCTTGTGAAGCAGAGTTACATTTTGTTCTTTAAAAGCCAGAATCATTTACTGATGGGCTTGCTTGCATGCATTCAATTCCACTGTCACTGGAGGGATTATTCATTGCCCTTGCAAAGTGCAATCTGAGAATTTGGTCCCCTTTCTGAATAACTGTTAAACTTCCATTTGAATTCTACTTTTCTACCACAGTGGTGATGGTGATTTTTTTTAAAGAAGCTATTTCCAAGTTTTTCATTGGCTCATTAGACTATATCATTCATAGAAATTGGACAGAAATGTAAATATATGTTAATAAGTGATGTTCAATATTCTTCTACTAATTTGGAAGAAACAATCCTTACTCACGGTCACTCATGCCCTAGTCACCTTCCGTCTTGACTATTGCAACACACTCTACATGGGGCTGCCCTTGAAAAGCATCTGGAAGCTCCAGTTGGTGCAAAATGCAGCGGACTGCATGATTTTGTGCAGACTTCAGTGTGCACATGTGTCACCTCTCCTGCAGGAGCTGCATGGGTTACCGATTTGCTTCCAGGTGCAATTCAAGGTGCTGATTGTCACCTTTAAAGTCCTTCATGGCTTGAGACCAGGTTATTTGAGGGACTGTCTCTTGCCGGTCACATCCACTCGACCCACTGGAGCAGGGAGGCAAGAAATGTGGTGGGTCCCGTCCCCTAAGGAAATACATCTGGCAGGACCCAGAAGAAGGGCCTTCTCCGTGGTGGCTCCCTCCCTCTGGAACATCATCCCTTTGGAAATTAAACCGGCCTTCACTCTGACACCCTTTTGGAAGGCCCTGAAAACCTGGTTCTACCAGTGGGCCTGAGCGGGATGGAGCCCATTAAATGAATGTGTGGTGTTGTCAGGGTGGGGGTTATTATTTTATTATTTTTATTTTTTATTATTTTAAATTTTTTTATATTGTGTTTTTATTTTTTGTAAACCACCTTGAGTTGCCGTGAGCGAGTAGGCAGCAATATAAATTTTCCAAATAAATAAATTTCTACACTGGGATAATTATTTTAGTTGCTTCAGTTTTAAAATTATATTTCCAGCAGAAGTCATGGTGAACAAATATTCTACAACACTCATTGGCAATCTTGGTGATGACACAGTCAGAAGCTGACATCTACTGACCACCTATTGGCTAGTTGATTACAATTTTAGACTACAACTCCTAGAATTCTTCAGCATCATGAGTATTCTGTACGCTGGAGGGTACTGGGTCGGATAAAACTGGTATAAGTCATTTGTCAGATGACATCTCTCTACCTATCCACATGTTCTCTCTTTTTTCTTGAATTTAATCCTTAACGATTTGTAAAGATATATATAAGTTTATATGTACAACTGTATCCACCATGGGAGAAGTAATACATTTTATTATTCTGTTGCTGGTTGTCTTCAAGCAGAGGATTTTCATGTCTTTGTCAGAGATCCTTTAAATGTATTTCCTACATTAGCAGTTATAGGAATTTTGGCGGTGGGGGCTTTTTTTAGGCAGTAAAAATTGACTTTATAAAGAAATTTAGAGTTGATCTTGGGAATAGTATGAGAAAGCCATTAAGGTGGAACTGGCAGAAAAGCTTAGTGGGTCCTAAGAAAAAGGAGAGCATAAGAAAGAAACTCAAAATAATTCCACGTTTACTTTGTTTGGTATAAGACAGGACAAAGAGAAACTTGGGCATGCTTTCAAGAGTCTGTTATTCTACCTTATTACAATAAAGAGAATTTCTGGAATCCCTGCCATGCCTATTTCTTGACTTGGCATACTTTGAACAGCTGACAAAATTATGTTCTCACAATCTTGAAATTTTTGGCCTCATGTAAATTTTGTTCTAAGGATGAGATTTTTGAGCAAGGACAAATCATAGAATCATAGTGTTGCATAAGCTTTCATTATCTGGAGAGGAAGGGAAGGCCACTACAGGGAGCAGGATAATGTGATAATGATTGTTCTGGAATGAATTCAAGAGAGTTGTAGGCAAAATGGGAGATCAATCTGTTTCGTTCCTTTTTTATAAGTGATTTTATGTGTCAGATCCCTATCGTGATACTGCCATTGAAATGGGGAGGGGACCCCGGATTGTTTTACTCACTTATTGCTCTCATCCTGTTTTCCTTTGTATCCTGTAATTCCCTAGTTTATAACTTTTACCCTATCACCTATTCTACCCTGTGCTTTGATTTACCTTGGGGGATGTACAAAGGGGGAGGGCCATCTGTTTTCTCTCAGTTTGGAAGCCTCACAGAATAAGCGCATGGGAACGAATCCTTATCTCTTTCTCAGGATGACCGTTTCCACATCTTCACACCTGTGGATTGGCTCATTCAACATCAAACTGAGAGGAGGGGTTTCTAACCACTTTATCCTAACGGAATTGCCTGGGGGGAATTCAGACCCTGCTTTGCATTGTCTTGCATTCACTTCCTTTCAATAAAAGTTTCCTTTTGAAATGCTAAAGTTTCGAGAGTCCATGCTTTCTTGAACAGGAGGGAGAGGCAGGACCTTACATAAAGTAGGGTCTGCAAAAGTGGTCAACCCGGAGAAGCAAACTCGGTCTCCCGAGGGGACCCTGCACACAATGTCCGAGCAAAGTGGTGAGCAAGGAGAGGGAGAATGCTAGGTTGAGACCACCACCACAACCCAGCCAGAAGCCAGCTCCTTCTGCCCCATCGAAGACATCGAAGCCAGTTTGGAGGCCCCCATGAAGCCCAGATGGTCGATCGGAATGGGGAAGAAAGATAACTGAGACAGAAGAACCCAAGGAGTTCACCCTCACCCAGGGCAGTAGACAACCGGGCTGGAAACGCGATCTGGAAGCCCTGTCTGACCAGGAAGAGTCGATCGAAGAACCAGCTGGAGATGACTGCCTGAAGAGAAACGTTATGCGGTTCGTAATGGAGGCTTTTGAAAACCTCAGAACCAGGGGGGAATTAGATCGACACCAGAGAGGGGGCGAGGCAGCAGCAGCAGCCAATGAGGCCGGGTCTGTCGCTCCGGATCCAGCAGCAGCACGCCAAGAAGACGTGGCAGGGGGGGCAGCAGCCATCCAGGTGAACCCATCCCGTGCAGCACCAGCCTTTGCAATCATTCCTGGCCAACCCAGAGCACCACAACTGGAGAGGAAGAGCCCCCCCCCTTGGGAGTGAAGTATGATGGCGACCCACAGCAACTGGGGTTTTTCCTGGCACATGTCCTCACGTACATGCAGGAGTACGGGAGGGATTTCCAGACCCAGGGCGCTCGGGTCCGAGTCGTCAACTTGGCCCTGGAAGGGACAGCTGCCCGTTGGATGGTGACCCTCCACAATGCAGATGCCGCTGAACTGTGGAACTTCAACCGATTCATTATGGCTCTCTGCCACCAATTTGAAGACCCCTTGGCAGATCACAAAGCTTGTGATCACATCAGAACTGTGAAACAGGGGCGCCGGCCAGTAGCTAAATACACTGAAGAGTTCCGAGACCTCGCCTACAGAGTGGACTGGCCGGAAGACATCCTAGTGAGCTGGTTCAAATGTGCCTGAATGACAACCTCTACCACGCCTGCCTGGCTCAAGGGGCCCCAGACTGCCTGCACGACTCGTACATCCTGGCCGAAGAAGTGGAGATTGACATGGCCAGAAACCAGTACCAAGGGTGAAGATCCTGGAAGAGATCCCCACCCCAGGGGAAGCAAGAACCATTCAAGCCACAAACCTCCCTGGCACCGAGATCATCTGCCTGCTTCAAATGCGGGAAGGAGGGGCACCGTGCAGCTGAGTGTCATTCAAAAACTCCCGCTCAAAAACCAGAACGCCTGTCCGGAGGAAAGCCCGCGAAAACAACCCCCCGAGGAAAAGACACCGCACTGAGAAGTGGAGAAGCCATGGAGTTTCACCCCCTTGCAAAATTGGGGGAAGGAACTCTGGCATCACCTGGGGAGGAATTGGGCCCATCCAAGAGCAACCCTGAAGACACCCACTAGTAAGTGAACCAATTGAGCCACTCATCCTGCCGCTAAGACTATTCGTCCCCAGTCGGGGGAAAAGAGTGAAAATCTCAGCCCTCTTGGACTCAGGGTGCACCCGGTGTTTGATTAGCCCAACCCTGGTGGGAAAATTGGGCATACGCTTGCAGAAGTTAAAAAACCCCATCATGTTCTGTCAGTTAGATGGGTCAGTCGCAGGGGGGGGGAACTTGCCATTTTTGCCACAGAACCCCTGGACATAGCAATGGGGACCCATGATGAGAGACTCACTTTCATTGTGGCACCCAGAATGGAATGGCCACTAGTTCTAGGGCTCACCTGGTTGAGGAAGTGGAACCCCAGAGTGAACTGGAAGCAGGGGACTCTAAGATTTCAATGGGGAGTGACTGGACCCGATGGCCGAAGGGAGGAATTGGGGGGAAGACCCAAACAAAGAAGCAGGAATGGTGGGAAAGGCTACACCAGACCAGGGCATCCCCAGGGAGTACAAGGACCTAGCTGAGGTGTTCAGCGAAGAAGGCTCTGATGAGCTCCCCCACCCCACCCCACAGACTGCGCTATCGAGATCCTCCCAGGGGCCAAACTACCAAAACCAAAAATGTATAGCATGTCCCCCAGGGAACTTGAGGAATTGAGAGCCTTCATAGATAAAAACCTGGTGAGAGGTTTCATCGAACCCACACGACCAAATATTGCCACCCCAGTGCTATTCCAAGAGAAGAAAGATGGGTCTTTGTTCCTTTGTGTAGATTATAGAAATTTGAATACTGTGAGTGTGGAGAATGTGTACCCCCACCCCCTCATGAAAGATGTTAGCCCTCCTCTCCAAAGGAATTTTTTTTTCAATACTGGACTTAAGAGAGGCTTACTACCAAATCAGGATTAGGGAAGGGGATGAATGGAAAACAGCTTTTAACACTCCTTTGAGGTGTTACCAATTCAAAGTGCTCCCATTTGGATTACAAGGTGCCCCTGCCGTGTTTATGCAACTGATAAACGAGGTGTTCCATGAGCCCTGTGTCAGGCCAAAGCCATTATAGTTGGAATCTTTGGCCTGCCACACTTTATGCTTTTTAAAAAATGTATTCTTTGCTATGGGAATTTGGGAGGGGTCATTGCATGAGGGATGTATGCATGTAGTCATAACAAATTCC
This sequence comes from Thermophis baileyi, assembly GCA_003457575.1. NCBI lineage: Eukaryota > Metazoa > Chordata > Lepidosauria > Squamata > Dipsadidae > Thermophis > Thermophis baileyi. Next base: position 122,713 of record QLTV01001162.1, on the reverse strand, counting down.
TTCTAGATTGTCAAGGTCATCCTTTGTCCTGCACCTGCATGGAAGAAGATGGGAGTAAATGCCATGCTGGCAGAAGAAGATTAGTTAATGTAATGAACTTGAGGGTGTGGGGACAAGGGCTTGAACTTTCAAGTGGGTGGAGAAACCCCTGCAGCTTCAGATTCGGGTTTCTCCCAGCCGTGCTGACATGGCTCTGTTAATAAATTGGAACTTTGAGGAATATTTTGCCTCGGACTCTGATTTAATTCCAGATGCTATTCGGAACCCTGACACTAACCCGAATCTCTCATAAAACTCACCCAGCTGCCCCGAACCTCGGGGCGCTGTTCGGGGTCCTGAGCCCCAGCACCGTCCTGGCAATGGGCGGTGCGAAGACTCAGGGAAGATGGAGGAGAAAGATCAAGCCACCGGGGTACGAGTGGAGGACGACCCCATTGGAGGGATCAGGATCCGCTCCTCTCCCTCCCCGGAGTTCGCGGCTGCCATGGAGGCCGCAGAGAGAGATCGCCAGTCGGGGGCTCGGTGCAGACTGCCGGCCCCTGAGCCCCTCTCTCGAATGGAGCGGACCTGCCAAGGAGCAGTTGGGGGGCTGAGCCCTCCCCCCAAGCAAGCGTGGGAGCCTCACCTGGGCGCGGTAGTAGTCACGGCCCATGAGTGGAGGCAACAGAAGATCATGCTCACAGGCCGATCCAAAGGCGAGGGATCCCAGCCGCTGTCTCGCAGCCAATCGCTGACAGATCTCCACGACCAGTTTGGACGTCCAAGTGTAAGTTTGACAAACCCCCGCCCGGGACTCGAAGCCATTAGATGGAACTTGGCCCAGCCCACGTTCCCCTTCCCAAAGAGGAGCCTGGGGACCCAATCGAGTGGGGACACGGCCTCATTTCACATGGCGATGAGCGGGACCCCAGCAAGTCTCTCCACCAGGGCAAAGCCTACGTGGGCAACCCTCCACCCTGAACCGCAGGCAGCCCACCAAGCCGGCCTAGGAAGCCCGCTGGCCTGGCTGCAGGGATCGTGGGGATTACCGACCCCAGCCCAGCTGCCGAACCTTGGTATCATGTCACCGTGGCAAGCCCCAGCAGGGTGGGGGGTTTTCCCCGGAATGGGGTGGGCGCAGTGCCAATGGGCCCCAGGGCCCCAAACACAACCGAGCCTAGCACCGATGTTTGGAGTGGCGCAGCAGCCCCCTGCGATGCCTGGCCCCACAGCGCAAGCCCAGCCGGAAGCACAGGGGCCCCTCCCCGCAGACAGAAGCACACTGGGAGTAGCCCAGCCAACGCAACCTGCGGGGGGAGCAACTCAGAGGGCCCCAGCTGCAAGCAATCATCCTGCCGCCCACGCAAGCTCAGGCAGCCGTCCAGCTGGCCCCAGAGCCACCCCCTCGGTTTTGTGCCACATTCGATGGGGACCCCAAAAAACTGGCCTATTTCCTACACCGGGTCTGGGTGTACATCGATCAATACGGGACCCAATTCCAGTCAGACCGACAATTGATCGACAAGATAACCGAGGGGATGAACGAGGGGGAAGCAGCGGAGTGGGTGGTGGAGCTCCACGACGAAGCAGCCCCAGAACTCGACGATGCAGACGAGTTCGTCCGGCAAATGTGGGTCCGCTTTAACAATGTGGCCCAGCAAGTGGAAGCCAGAGACCAGGTCCAGGGGTTGAAGCAAGCAGGCAACCCAGTGAAAGAATTAGTGTGGGAATTCAGAAGGGCGGCTGGGAAAGTGAGAGACTGGCCCGAGCGACTCTTGGTGCACACGTTCCGAGACGCCCTGGATTCAGAACTAAAGAAGGCATGTGAGATCCGGGGAGTCCCGTGCTGGATCCAGGACTGGTACAACACAGCCATTGTCCTGGATCACACAATCCGGGACCACAAGAAACCTCCCACCGAAAGAACAGCCAGAAGGCCCCTGGGCCGCCGAGTCCAACCGAAGCAAGCCGCAACACCAGCCCCTGAGGCAACAAGAGGTGTGAAATGCTATAGATGCGGCCAAACCGGTCACCAGGCTTCGGAGTGCCTAGCGTCGGCCCCAATTCCGCTACCGAGGGCCAGGCAAACTCCTGGGCCCCGGAAGAAGCCCCCAAAACCACCGGAGCGAAGTTGCTTGGCTCTACTAGCAGAAGAGTCCCCTCCCCCGCCTGACGAGGCTGAGGCATTGCCGGGAGAGGAACCGTCTCCGCGATGGGATGAGGGAGGCAGCCGCAAAGACGACCCAATGGTGAGTGAAGCTGTTCGCCCTTTCCTCATTAAGGCGAAACTCACGGTGCCAGAGACGGGGGAGGAAGGAGAGGTAGACACTATTATTATTATTATTATTATTACTATTATTATTATTATTATATTTCTTTATTTTCTTTTTCAAATGCATTTGTTATCTTAACGTCCTAGAGCGGGCAGTCGTCTGGAGAAGCCGTGGGAAACGAAATGCCGTACAGCACAACTCGGTTCAAGCTTGACATGCTCAAGAGCAAAGCCAAATTATTATTATTATTATTATTATTATTATTATTATTATTATTATTATTATTATTATTATTATTATTATTATTATTATTTGTATTTCTATGCCGCCCAACTCCCAAGGGACTCTGGGCGGCTATGATAGACACGGGCTGTTCAAGATGTCTAATCAGCAAGGCAGTGGTAGAAAAGCTAGGGATCCGCAACAGGCCCCTAGCTAACCCCATCCGATTCCAACAACTGGACGGATCGCTAATTGGGGGGGGCCACCACTCTCCTCACCGAGTTGGTAGACTTGCAGATAGGATGCCACCACGAACTCATCCGGTTCATAGTTGCCCCCAAGATGTCTGAGACGATCATCCTGGGGCTTGCGTGGCTAGACAAGTGGACCCCCACCATCAAATGGGAGGATGGATACCAAAAACTAACCATGAGCATCGGGCCTCTACCCCCCAAAGAGAAGCAAAGCCGCCTGAAAGAGCCAAAGCCCCTAGGGCCAGACCGCCCCCAGCCGGCAGCCCCTGCACTCAAGACCAAGCACCCAGGCTCCCAGCAGGTGCCAGCAGAATACCGAGACCTGGAGGGGGTGTTTAGTGAGGAAGACTGTAACTATCTTCCCCCTTACCGGCCTATGGACTGTGCGATAGAGTTCAAGCCAGGGGCTGCGCTCCCAAAACCAAAAATGTACTCGATGACCCCAAAGGAATTGGAAGAGTTGAGGAGGTACATTGATGCCAATTTAGAACGAGGGTTCATCCAACCGGCAAAATCGTGGGTTGCAGCCCCCATGCTCTTCAAAGAGAAGAAAGATGGGGGGGTCAGATTGTGTGTTGACTTCTGTGGGATCAACGCCGTGTGCGTGCAAAACACGTACCCCCTCACTCTCATGAAAGACTTGCTGAACCACTTGTCCAAAGGCAAGATATTCACCAAACTGGACTTGAGAGAAGCATATTATCGCATACATATTAGGGAGGGAGATGAATGGAAGACCGCCTTTAACTGCCCACTGGGAAGCTTCCAATTCAGAGTCATGCCCTTTGGACTGCAAGGGCCCCCTGCGGGATTCATGCAATACATTAACGAGGTACTCCACCCCCATCTGTACAAAGGCGTACTCGTTTATTGGGATGACATTCTCATCTTTAGTGAAACACTAGAGGAGCACGTGAAGCTAGTGCAGCAGGTCTTACAAAAGCTTCTGGCCGCCAAGCTGTACGGAAAACTTTCCAAGTGCGAATTCCACAAAACCTCCCTAGACTACCTGGGGTACCATATCTCCAGCGAGGGAATAGAGATGGACCCAGGGAAAGTGAAAGCGGTGCTCGACTGGCAGCCCCCACGCACTCGCAAGCAACTACAAAGCTTCTTGGGCTTCGCGAACTTCTATTGGCAGTTCATCCCCACGTTTGCCGAGGTGGCGCTGCCACTGACCGAACTACTAAAGACCGGCCCATCGCCCACCAAGCCAAAGCCCAACCAGCCAATTCGTTGGACAATGGAATGCCAAAAAGCATTCGAAAGGCTGAAGCGACTCTTTGCCCAAGAACCGATCCTGCAACACCCCGACCCACAACGGCAGTTCATAATTCAGTTGGACACCAGCGACGTAGCGGTAGCGGCGGTGCTGTTGCAGAAAGACGAAAAGGGCCAACTCCTGCCATGCGCGTACGTCTCAAAGAAGCTCACAGCCACTGAGAGGAGATGGGCCATTTGGGAGAAAGAAGCCTATGCAGTTCATTGGGCGCTGCTCACTTGGAGTCAATTCCTAGAGGGGGGCAAAGTAACGTTCGAGGTGTGGGCAGATCATAAGAATCTTGAAGCATTGAAAACCCCCAGGAAACTCTCACCCAAACAAGTACGCTGGGTGCAATACTTCAGAAGGTTCAAATTTGAACTGAAGCACATCCCAGCAGGGAAGAATTTATTGGCTGATGCTTTGTTGAGAAAACCACAATACAACAGCCAAAGAGAACAAGAAGTCCACTCCATCATCCCCCCCCTTGCCAGAGAAAACAGCGGCCCCAGTCCTCACCCGGGGCCAAGCCAGACGACCAAGTACCCCTAGCCAGGACAAATGGACAGCAACGCTGAAAGCAGCCCTGCCTAGTGACTCCTGGCTCAACGACAACAAGATCTTGATGAAGAGAGAAGGCTTGGCTTGGAAGGGATCCAAACTATTCATGCCTGCCAACCTCAGATTGGAAGTGCTCCAGCGAAGCCATGATTCCAAACTAGGAGGACACTTTGGATTTCTAAAAACTCTCCACCTAACCCAGCAGCAGTTCTGGTGGCCAAAGATGAAAGTGGAGGTGGAAGACTACGTGAAGAGCTGTGCCACATGCGCGACTAGGAAGCATCGGCCAGGAAAACCGCCTGGACTGCTGATAGATGGAAATAAGGTGATTTGGACAGTCATCGACTTGTTTTCCAAGCAAGCCCATTTCGTCGCTTGCTCAGGTCTACTGTCAGCCAGGAAACTAGCAAAACTGTTTCTCAAGCACATCTACCGCCTACATGGTGTCCCAAAAAGAGTCATCTCCTACCGAGGTGTACAGTTCACCGCCAAATTCTGGAGAGTCCTCCCTCGCCAGAGGAAACAGCGGCCCCAGTCCTCACCTGGGGCCAAGCCAGACAACCAAGTACTCCTAGCCAGGACAAATGGACAGCAACGCTGAAAGCAGCCCTGCCTAGTGACTCCTGGCTCAACGACAACAAGATCTTGATGAAGAGAGAAGGCTTGGCTTGGAAGGGATCCAAACTATTCATGCCTGCCAACCTCAGATTGGAAGTGCTCCAGCGAAGCCATGATTCCAAACTAGGAGGACACTTTGGATTTCTAAAAACTCTCCACCTAACCCAGCAGCAGTTCTGGTGGCCAAAGATGAAAGTGGAGGTGGAAGACTACGTGAAGAGCTGTGCCACATGCGCGACTAGGAAGCATCGGCCAGCATGGAATTTGTTCCCATGCCTGAACTACCTACAGAGACCCCCACTTCCATGTTCCTGACAGAGTGGATGGAGATGCTGAATAAAGGATGGGAGAACACCAAGAAAGCACTAGCTGAAGCGGCGGAAGCCTATAAGAAGAAAGCAGACAAGCACCGATCGCTCCAGCCACCCTTCCGATTGGGAGATAAAGTTTTCTTGTCCATGAAATATATCTGATTGAGAATGCCCAGCAAAAAGCTAGGGCCAAAATTTTTGGGTCCATTCCCAATAGTCAAGATTATCAACCCAGTCACTGTTCAGCTTGCATTGCCTAGAATATTGGGGAAAATTCATCCAGTATTCCATTGCAGCTTGTTAAACCCAGTGATTAGGTCAAATATAAGGCCACAAATTCAACCACCACCTCCCCCTGTAGTAATACAATGGGAGACACACTATGAGGTGAAGAAAATTTTATACTCCAGAATGTTTAGGGGTCAATTACAATACCTAATCCATTGGAAGGGGTACCCTTTGTCTGAAGCTACTTGGATAAAGAGTTGGAATGTAAAAGCTGATAGATTAGTAAAGCAATTCCACGACAAATATCCAGACAAGCCAAAGGGTCCCCTTGGGGGGGAGGGGTGGTTAAGGAAGGCGAATTAACCCCCTATGCTATTCTCTTTCTTTTCTTGTAGGACACGCCTTTTTCCTGAGGGGAGGCTGCCTGTCAGGCCGAAGCCAGTATAGTCGGAGTCTTTGGCCTGCCACACTTTATGCTTTTTAAAAAATGTATTCTTTGCTATGGGAATTTGGGAGGGGTCATTGCATGAGGGATGTATATGTATGTAGCCATAACAAATTCCTTCTAGATTGTCAAGGTCATCCTTTGTCCTGCACCTGCACGGAAGAAGATGGGAGTAGCTGCCACGCTGGCAGAAGAAGATTGGTTAACATAATGAACTTGAGGGTGTGGGGACAAGGGCTTGAACTTTCAACTGGGTGGAGAAACCCCTGCAGCTTCAGATTCGGGTTTCTCCCAGATGTGCCAACATATATACACAGAGACAAAAGCCGAGCATGTAAAGCTTGTCTGAGCAGTCCTAAACAAATTCCGTGCTGCGAAACTTTACGCGAAACTTTCCAAATGTGAATTCCACAAAGATAGAATTGATTACCTGGGATATAGGATTTCCCATGAGGGCATGGAAATGGACCCAGGGAAAGTGCAAGCAATGATCGACTGGGCTCCCCCCCCCGCACCCACAAACAACTACAAAGCTTCCTGGGGTTTGCAAATTTTTACCGGCAATTTATCCCAGCATTTGCACAAATTGCGCTCCCAATCACTAACCTACTGAAAACAGGGGGGTGAGGACAAACTGAAACCAAAGCAGCCCATAAACTGGACCATGGAATGCCAGGCAGCATTCAATAGACTGAAACAATTGTTCTCAGCTGAACCAGTCCTAAAACACCCAGATCCAGAACATCTGTTCATCATACAGGCAGACGCCAGTGACGTAGCAGTCGGAGCCGTCCTACTCAAGAAAACGAGCAGGGCCAACTGCAGCCCTGTGCATACACATCTAAAAAACTAACCGACACTGAACAGAGATGGGCTATCTGGGAGAAGGAGGCTTTTGCAGTACGGTGGGCTCTCCTTACTTGGAGGCATTTCCTAGAGAGGAATAAAATCCCTTTCAAAGTCTGGACTGATCATAAAAACCTAGAGGCCCTAAAAACCCCACAGAAACTCTCCCCAAAACAAGTTCACTGGGCTCAACACTTCAAATGTTTCAATTTCAACCTAAAATACTTCCCTGGGGGGGGGACGTTTTAGCAGAGGCACTATCCAGAAAGCCTCAGTTTAATAGCAGGAAACCTGAAGTGATCAAACCCCTGCTCCTAGCCTCTCAACTGGCAGCCAAAGTGATGACCAGGGCGCAAGCTAAACAAGAACCACTAACGGACAATGCTACCACTCAGGCATTTAAAAAAGCCCTACAAACCGATGACTGGTTCCTAGCCCATAAAAACACCTGTTTAATTAAAGATGACTTAGCTTGGGTGGGAGGAAAACTATATGTCCCAGCTAGTCAGAGAATTCCTCTCATGCAAACATGACTCCAAACTGGCTGGTCACTTCGGCTTCGTGAAAACCCTACACCTTATCAAAAGGCAATTCTGGTGGCCATCTCTTAAGAAAGACATTGAAAGCTATGTTGCCAGTTGCCCTATCTGTGCAGCAGCAAAGAGGAGACAAGGGAAAAACCCTGGTCTTTTACAAACAGTAGCCGAGCCTTCAGCACCCTGGAGAGAGATTTCTATGGATTTTATTGTAGAGTTACCTGAAAGTGGGGGGGATACTGTTATCTGGGTCGTAACAGACCTTTTCTCCAAGCAGGCCCACTTTTTGCCAGTTCCCTGGCAAAAAATCCCCACTGCTAAGGCACTCGCCAAATTGTTCCTGCAGCATATCTATCAACTACATGGGGCCCCACAAAGGATAATATCTAATCAGGAGGTCCAATTCACTTCAAAGTTCTGGAAGGCATTTTTGCACCTTCTCGGAACCGGCCAGGGCCTAAGTCATCATCCTCAGACTAACGGATCAACAGAGAGATTGAACTCGGTTCGGGAACAATATTTTTTTTCTGGACAAACTTTGTTGTCCAAAAGGTAGAGGAGGGAACTAGAGGGACAGCCATACTAGACCTAATACTTACAAACAGAGAAGAAGTGATAGAAGGAGTTGAAACTGCAGGAACGTTGGGTGAGAGTGACCACGTCATGCTAGAATTCAACATAACGCAAACACAAACAATTGAACAAAACGATACCAAAGTCCTAGATTTTAAAAGACCTGATTTTAATAAACTCAGAGAAAACTTGGGAAAGAGTCCTTGGATGAAAGTCCTAAAGAGAAAAACAACCCAAAAGCTTGCGAAACTCTGAAAAACACGATTATAAAAGCCCAGAACAACACAATACTGATGAGAAAGAAAAACAAGAAATCCAAGAGGAAACCAGCATGGCTGCACAAAGACCTCACTGACAAATTGAATGAAAAAAAGGACAAATACAAAAAATGGAAAGAGGGACACATAACTAAAGCAGAATATCAGCAGATAGCCAGAATCTGTAAAGAAAAAGTCAGGAAAGCAAAGGCCCAGAATGAACAAAGACTTGCAACAAAAGTCAAAGAT
>QLTV01001162.1:84151-94789 GCA_003457575.1 Thermophis baileyi | reverse complement strand
TGTTTGACCATTCTGACACATAGTCAAGGTCTTTTTGAAGGGTAGCAGCATTGTTGGTAGTGTTGAATAGTTTTACATCATCAGCGAAGAGAATGCAGTTGCTTATAATATGATCGCAAAGGTCATTTATGTAAAGTATAAAAAGTGTTGGCCCTAAAATGCTGCCTTGGGGGACACTGCTGTTAACAGGTACAGGATTTGATATAGCTTTCGATATTTTGACCACTTGTTGCCTGTTTGACAGGAACGCAGTTATCCATTTATGCAGGCGACCAGAAATGCCATAAGATTGCAGTTTCAGAAGTAGTTTGTCATGCACCACTGAATCAAAGGCTTTACAGAAGTCTATGTAAATTGCGTCTATTGTTTTGCCTTGATCGAGTTGTGTAGTCCATATGTTTTTGCAGTGTAGGAGTTGCAGATTACAGGATAAATTTTTTCTGAAACCAAATTGTTTGTTAGATAGTAGGTTGTTTGTTTCTAAGTGGAGGGTAATAGATTGGTTAATGATTGATTCCATAACTTTGCAGGTGATGCAACATAAAGAGATTGGTCTATAATTTTCGACTAAGCTGGGGTCTCCTTTTTTGAAGATAGGGATGACCGTGGCTAGTGACCATAGGTTGGGCAGGGAGCCGGTCTTGAAAGATATTTCAAAGATTATGCTTAGAGGTTCTGCTAGGGCAGAGGATAGCTTTTTTAAGAAGTAGGCACATAGTCCATTAGGTCCAATAGATAGAGATGGTTTTAGGCTGCATAGTGCTTTTTCAACGTTATCTTCAGTAAAATCGATTTGTGTTAGATCGTTGTAATTATTTGTGGTACGACTAGGAAATATTGGGCATGAGCCATTGCTGTTTACAAAGACTGAGCCGAAGAATGTGTTAAAAAGGTTGGCTTTAATGGTTTCATCATTACACTCATTACCTACCGTTAGGTCCTTTTAGGGGTGGGATGGATTTTGGGTCTTTAAGTTGGTTGTTTACAAAATTATAGAAGGCTCGAGTGGAATTGTTGCGTAGAAGGTTTTCCTCTTGTTTGATTTGATATGATAATTCTGTCCTTATCTGGTGGCATAAGTTTTTGTAGCGGTTTTTAAAGTTAGCTATGTAGCCAGTTTTGTTTTTTCGCCAGAGATTTTTTTTTTTGATTGGAGCTTTCTTATTGTTATGGGTAATTTGTTTTTCTTGGTTATGGGGGTTATTAGTGGTACGTATAGTTTAATGATTCTTTTGACTACAAGCAGGAAAATCTTATAATGGTCTTCTGCAGTATTACAGTCAGTGAATAGAATTTGCCAATCAAGAGAGGAGAGGTCATTGTCTATGAGATCATAGTTGGCTTTTTTAAAGTTATATTTGGGTATTCCATCATTATGCTGATTTTTGTAAGGGCATATATTGAGACAAAAGTTAATCATGCTATGGTCACTGTTGGAAAAGGGCTCTTTTATTTGTATTCCATAAATTGTGTTTGAACTGTTGCAAAAAATGAGATCAAGGCAGTTGTTGAGTCTAGTGTTGTTAGTTACTAATTGATCCAGTCCCAGATTAGTAACAGCATTGTACTGGGTTGCATGTATAGGTTCATTTGTACATTTGTTTAGGGTCCAATTAATAAGAGGTAGATTGAGGTCACCAAGAAAGATAATAGGGTGGGGGCAGGAGGCTGCCCATGTTAATAGTGTAGTTAACTTATTTGCATGTACGATGTCATAATCAGGGGCTCTGTAACAGAGAAGGAAGCGAAGTGTGGTATTTAAGGATAGCTTGCAGACGATGGTCTCAGGGAGAGCGAGTTCATGTGTAACTTGAATATTTTTTAGATTTAGGGACTTTTTATAGAAGATAGCCACTCCACCTCCTCTTCGAATTTCACGATCGGACCGGAAAACATGATAGTCTCTAGTTGTGATAATGGAGTCTGGGAGGGATGTGTTTAGCCATGTTTCGCAGACAAATACAATGTCAAATATAGTTGTATTTAGTAAGATGAGGAATTCGGGCATTTTGTTTACGATGCTTCTTGCATTAATTAACTTGCATTTAAGGTTAGTATTTGTTGGTATAGAGGAAGTAAGGGACGTGCATACCTAGTTTTGGATGTTGGGATAATGAATGACTGGGGGTTGTATGATTGCGGGTTTGATGCCGGGATGTTGGACGATGGTAGGTTGGACGTTGGGATGTTGGATGATGGTAGGTTGGATAATGGTAGGTTGGATGTTGGATGATGGGATGTTGGTAGATGAATTGTTGGAAGATTGGGAGATTGTTGGATGATTGTTGGATGATTGTTGGAGATTGTGATGTTGGATGATGGGGAGTTGGATGTTGGAAGATGGATTACGGAACTTCCTTTTGATGCAGTCTGCACGGTAGTCAATGTATAGGTCTGTTTCTCCTTCGTTTAGACGTCTTTTGAGTTCTGCGCGGAGTTCACAGGAGCGGATTCGTTGTAGTATAGATAGGTCTGGCCGTGAGTGAAGTTTGTTATAATTGAAGTTGTTTTTGGCAATTGTGTTGATTGTATAAATAAATTTGCGTTTGCTGGACTCATCCTTGCAAACGACTGCAAAACGCTATAAGTCAATCACTTAATTTATATCCACCAACTCTTTCACACAATTGCCATAATTGATAAAGTCCATTGGTATGAAGGATACAAAATGTGCTTGGTCATTCAGACATTTAATGTCTTTTAAGTTATTTAGTAGCCAGTGGTTTTCCCCTTTTATAATGACTGCAATAGCAATAGCACTTAGACTTAAATACCGCTTCACAGTGCAAGTTGCAAAAGGTTGCTTTAGCATGTCAGAAACTGAAGGAAATGGAAACTAGATAGGAACTCTCTTCTTCGGTCCATGATGTATTATGGAGGCATTGAATTTGGCAGCTGCCATTACAGGCAATCCTCGACGTATGACCACAATTGAACCCAAAATTTATGGTGCTAAGCAAGACAGTTGCTAAGTGAATTTTGCCCCATTTTATTATCTTTCTTGCCACAGTTGATAAGTGAATCACTGCAGTTATAAAGTTATTGACACAATTGTTAAATGAATCAGGCTTCCTCACTGACTTTGCTTGTCACAAGGTTGGAAAAAGCTGATCACATGACCCCAAGACATTGCAACCATCATAAATATGAGTCAGTTGCCAAGTGTCTGAATTTTGATCACATGGCCATGGAGATTCTGCAACAGTCATAAATGTGAAAAATAGTAATGAGTCATTTTTTTCAGTGCTGTTGTAACCTATACATTGTAAATGAACTGTTTTAAGTTGAGGACTACTATATAAGGAGAAAAAAAACATTTTTGCAACCTCTAGTTTGGATAGTCTGCCTTGACTAAAATTTAGGTGGGAGAAGGGGAGCTATAAAATCTCATAGATGAAGAAAAGGGTCGTAATCTATACAAGTCATGAGCTCCAGAATGGAATCTTTCCAGTTGCTTTCTTTGGAGTGGATCCTCCAGAGCATACCTGGAGGATTGGCAAAACCGAAAATCAAACAAAAACAACTCTTCAACGCGTCTAATGGATGGGTATGTTGCACTTTCACCTTCCAGAGTAGCCCCCTAAATCGCTACCTGAGCTTGGAACGATGAGCACTTAAAAAAAAAAAAGTTTTGTTTAACCTCTCAAGTTGCTTGCCGGCTGCTATTGGTGGGCATTTTCCGAAAGGGAGGGTTCTGTCTGGAAGGAGCGGCTGGGGATGCTACCCCGTCACATGATGGAAATTTCCACTCTTTGACTCTTTGTCAAAAGGAGGAACAAAAAGAAAGGAGGGCGAGGTGGAGGGTGTCTGTCCACACTTCCTTCTCCGGAGCAGTAGCAACTTCTGGTCCGAAGGGTCTCCAGACGCGCCTGAAAATATCTCTGCAAGTATCCGGAAAGCTCTCCTGAAGGGAGCCTTGAAAGCTCACCCCAAAGCCGCTGCCTTTTGCCACCAGAGTTCCAGGTAGGAAAAGCGATCTTCTCGAGCGGCAGGTATTCCCCTCCGGCGTATCGGGCCACCTGCAGCTGCGCGTCATTGGGAGAACACCGCGCTGGCTTTTACTTTTCAAATCGTCCCGTCAGGGAGGGTGGCTGAGGCGGATGGCAACTACGTCGATAGCAAACGGGGGGAGGTGGTGACGCGCGGGAGAGGAAAAGGTGCCTTGGATATATCCAGCTCCCTCACTGCCCTACCCTATCACCCCCACCCCCCTCTGGCTACACGCCGTCGGAGGGATCCGGCCGAGCTTTCGTTCCGGCGAAGCGTTGCAGCCGATCTGGAAAGGCAGACCGGGCGGGTGGAAAGAAAATGGGGGGACCTTGAAATGGGGTGGAGAGAGAGAATACAGTGAGAGAGGGGGAGAGTGACAGAACAACGTGCAGGAAAGCCAAAGCAAGGAACGACGCCACGGTGACGGGCAACTCGGGGCTGATTTGTATAAAGAAAAGAAATTCAGAAGGTTTATGATTAAACGCGCCTATTTATACATAGTGCATTTAACAGCTGTAAGGCTCGGCTGGATACAGTCCCTTGCAGCTCCGACTAACGCTAGAAAACTTCCTTCAGATGTCGCTCGTAGCTTAAGTGTGAGCAACGGGTGAGCAACAACCCGAGTTCAATCTCGAGGAGCTGACGGGCAACGGACTGACCCGCAGGAAAACAAACCCGTGCCGCTTTTTAATTTTTTTTCCCCCGAAGCGAGAAGGCCCAAAGGCAGGGGCCATTCAGCAGGCGTGACTGAGTCAGTTCGTCCTCGTCAAGCCGCTGCCTTTCAGACGTGCTTGGACTCCAAGCCTCAGAGTCGCGGGTACGGCTGGATATTCTGCGAGCCGAACACATCTGCAAAGTACCCGCTTATGAGGAGGGGTCGCCGAAAGGTTCCAGGGACGGCGGATACGCCACGGGCGCCACAGCGCTCCAAGCCAGACTGGGGCGAACGGCTCGGTATTAAGGAACACCTTGGCTACCCTCGCCTCTTCCTTGTTTCCGTCAGGGACTGGGCAGAGGGCAGCTGTCAGAAGTACCTTCTTCGGCGCGCGGCTACAAGGGGTGTGTCGATGTGTCCCGCCTTGAGACTGCGATAGGGTCGGACGCGAGGAACGCTGGGGTCGGTTGGAGGAGTGGGGATCTCCTCCCGAGCACGGCCGACCCCGTTGCCTGAGAGAGCTGCTCCCTTTAGGGAGGGAGCGCTAGGGAGCAATGTGTCTTCTGCTCTTCATCATCATCGGTGGCCATTCTTGGATTCAGTATAGATGGGTTGCTTCTCAGCCTGAGGAAGGATGGCTGGAAGACAAGGCATTAGGTCTTAAACCTTGAGTTGCCATAACCTCCAAATGTGAATAAATAGATTTATGTGCCCCCCAATGTTTTCATTGGGGTCTGAATTGGGAAAATATAGTTCATATAACACACACACACACATACACACACACACACACGCACACACACACACACTTTATTAGATTTAAACAACAAAACTGTAACTTTTAATAGGAAGGATGAGCTTGCTTACTTCTACATGGTTCTTATAATGGAACTTTTATTTTTGAGACATCTATAACATCATTTCTTTTGGCATTATCTTTGCTCTTTATAGCTGGAACTCCTATAAATCCTAACTGCTATCCTTCTCACTAGGCTGAGCAGAACTGGGTTCTGAGAGCAGTCTAGGATTGCAAAAGCTAACTGTGAGCCTTGTGCATGGAAAGTAGGAGTCTTGCCAGAACTTGCTGTGAACTTTGGACAATTGTCCAAACTGTCCATTTGCCCAGGGAGTGAGGAAACAAGTTCTAGAAGTGATCCTGCTTTGTGAGAGCAAGACATCCCCAATTGTAATCTTTTCAAATTTCCTTGTGTCCCCAGGGGTGGTCATGATCCACAATCCAAGAATACCTGGCCAAGACATTGTTATGCAGAATATAACAACACTCCAATAACAGGAAATTATTTCTTAATGTTCTACCTTTCAAGAGAATTCAGCCAGTCTAATGGTATGGTTTTATGCAAGACCAGTGGGATACACTCAACACGAATATTAAAATTATTTATGAATTGTGACAGTTGGACATCATTTCTTGATCTTTCCTTTTAGTTGCCTTAAAAACATCCACACACCTGCAAGTTATTTGTCTAATACCCAGTAAGTAACAGCTTTGTAGATATTAGACTTCTTCAAGGCAGTTGCAAGTCCATCTCAGAGAAACATTAGGTTATGGAGGCAATGCTGTTCACCTTGTCACAGTTTGTCTCACTGAAGCTATGATAACTTCCAGCTCTTCCAGTAGTTCACTAGAAATGCCAGGAGTTGTGCAGGTGTGCAGCAAATACACAGAGTCCTGGGTAAGGTCAGAGTGAAACAAAGTGTGTAATCGCATTGCTTTGTGGAGCAGTTTTGAAGGAGTGCTTTGATCTTTAGAACTGGGGATCAAGTTGCTTCATGGAGTACCTTCAAAGAGGCATCACTGAAGCTTTGTACAATTGCATTTTGGATCTGTATCCAAACAATACATTCCAAGGCTAAGCCTAAACACCACTAGTCATAGCCATATTAATATTCCCAGAACAAACTGCTGAGGACCAAAGTATTTCCCACTGTTGTTGATTTCCCTTTCTATCATAGAATTGCAAAAATAAAGGGTTCGTGAAAAGCATATTAAACTGACTTTTCATGATTCTGTGACTAATGAATATGAACATATGGCATATGTTTAAAGTATGGGTGGTTATACTTTAGTTTCCTGTACTAGAATAAAATCCTTCGTTGTTGCATATATATAGCTATTTGACAATTAAAATATTTGTAGGATGAGGTACAGATTTTCTAATCTGTAATTCTGCAGTAATTCTGTTACTTGACAAGACTAACATAGAAATCCCAATGTTTTCATTTTAGACGACAAACTTGCCATTTTGAGGATATGTGAGCACTCTGACAAAATGGCTGCTGGGTAAACGTACCCAAGCACTAAATAGCTACCAAGTGGGATAGAACCAGTTACAAAGCACCAGATTACCAAAATGCTACTGCCACTCCCTCCCTACCACCCCTGATTCCTTTTGTGGGCAATTGACTATGCCTACAAAAAAAAAATTGGTACAGCTACCCATCAAATGTATGATGTCTACTTGGGATCCAGAGGTAAAATCTTCCTTAGGTATCCCAAATCAGTTGTTGCTCCTCCATATCTGACCTTAAAGAATTGCAGAAGATCATAAAATGCAAAGACTTGCAAATAGAAATGGAATGACTGTGGCAAAAAATAGCAATAGCACTTAGACTTATATACTGCTTCATAGTTCTTTATAGCCCTCTCTAAGCAGTTTACAGAATCAGCATATTGCCCCCAACAATCTGAGTTCTCATTTTACCGACCTCAGAAGGATGGAAGGCTGAGTCAACCTTGAGCCAGTCAGAATCGAACTCCTGGCAGTGAGCAGTGAGTTAGCCTGCAATACTGCATTCTAACCACTGTGCCACCACGGCTCATCAAATATAGTACCAACAGTAAATAGGCACCTTGGGTACAATCCCAAAACATCTGGAGTATCACTTGGATTGGGCTTGACATATGCATGCCACTTTTTCCTAACACTGTTGCCCAAAACACAGCTTTTTGTTTTGTTTTTATTTTCAGTTCAGGGATTTCCTAATGAGGCCCATCTAACCAGATCTAATCCTAATAAGCTTCTAAGATAGCTGGATGCTGTCTTCTCTCATATCAGTTAATTAATGGCAAAAGCTCTTAGCATTTTTTGAAACCCATATGATAAAACCTGCATATGAAAGAACGGTTTCTTCCAGTATGTAAGCTACCCATTACCTAGGGAAAATTTGCAAGTCTGAGTTAAATGTATATGTGTGTGCATTAGAATATGACATTTTTAGAAGGTAGAAGCACAGATTTCAGTTACCAGATCAATCAGAATAAATGGAAGGTATAGTTATAACTGTAGATATATGGACACACATGTACAAAATAAATCCCAGAAACATTTTTTTCTGAAACAGACCTAGAATAGCAGTGGGAACTAGCCATAAATTGTCATTTTCTTGTAGCAGTGTATGATAGATTATGGATTGAGTAGCAATGTGAAAGTGATAGAGGTACCTCAAACATTCAGGCATGTTTCTTCAGACGGTTCGCTGTTTCTTAGAAGCAGCATGACAACTATGTGATGCAAAGGTTGCCATGGTGAGTTCACATCCTTTATTTAATGCTGTACCAAGTAAACAGCTACTTAAGTCAGTGCTGTTATTCACTAAAGCTGTCAGCATTCCTGTCACTATTTCACTGCCTGCCTTGTTTTGACAGAAGCATGGCTTCTGGGAAGGTCCAAGCAAAAGTATGAGGGCTGCAATAATAGGAAATAAGCAAAGCAAAATGTTCTTAGACACAAAAGAATGAGTTAAGCAGCTCTGCTTTCTCTCTGTTGCCTGTTACTTCCTTGCCGTCTTCTCTCTTTAGTGGACTGACTGTTTCCTTGATTTTTTTCTTATTATTTATATGCTGGAAGAAAAAAATTGTATTATCTTTGACTTTTGTTGCAAATCTTTGTTCATTCTGAGCCTTTGCTTTCTTGACTTCGTCTTTGCAGATTCTGGCTATCTGCTGATATCCTGCCTTAGTTATGTGTCCCTCTTTCCATTTTTTGTATTTGTCCTTTTTGTCTTTCAATTTGTCAGAGAGATCTTTGTGCAGCCATGCTGGTTTTTTCTTGGATTTCTTGTATTTCTTTCTCAGCGGTATTGTGCTGGTCTGGGCTTTTATGATCATATTTTTCAGAGTTTCCCAAGATTCTTGAGTTGTTTTCCCCTTTAGGATTTTCATCCAAGGAATCTTGCCCAAGTTCTCTCTGAGTTTGTTAAAATAAGCTCTTTTAAAATCTAAGACTCTGGTATCATTATGTTCTATTGCTTCTGTTTACGTTATGTTGAATTCTAGTATGACATTGTCACTCTCACCCAAGGTTCCTGCAGTTTCAACTCCCTCTATCACTTCTTCTCTGTTTGTAAGTATTAAGTCCAGTATGGCTGTCCCTCTAATTCCCTCCTCTACCTTTTGGACAACAAAGTTGTCAGCTAGGTTGGTTAGGAACCTATTTGATTTCTCACTTGGTGCAGAATTAGTTTTCCAATTGATATCAGGGTAATTGAAGTCCCCCAGAACATTCTTCCCCTATAGAGTAATGATGGGAAGCAAGAACAAGGAGTCACTACTTTCAGATCATCCCAGAAAAGAAAATGGATTCTTCTCCAAAGTAGGAAACATATAGTATCTGCATAAAGTTTACATGTTTGATGCATATGAATAAGAAATATTCCTTATAATTCAATTATGCAATTTATTTTAGCACAGTGAATAAGATTGTTACTAGATGATTTGATAAAGTTAAAAGAAAAAATAAGCATAATTGATATAGAAATATGCCTTGTGCCCTAAAAGAGGATATTGTATGATAGGTCTTCAAACAGAGAACTCTTCTATAAATAATTCATGATGATTCTAGAATAATAATACAGACTTCTTTGTCTGTAGTAGTTCCCTTAATTTATGATATTTATCACAATTTCCTGTACAAAGTCATGGTTTTCTTGTATTATACAAATTCTTCCAACGCTGTTATTCTAAGTTTTAAATTTTACAAATACTCTCTCAGTAATAATTGTGTTGAAAGTATTGAAAACAATCTGTTTAACCATTCAATGCTGAAAATATGTACTTGAATTTTTATTTCTATAAAATGTTTTCATTTCCAAAACTTTGACACATTAGGAAGTGAGATACACAACAGGATACATAATTGAAAAAGTTAATGGTTATTTTGAACAACTCTGATTAAAGCCATTGCATTAATGTTCCTTAAGGAAAAGATAGCATTTTCTAGAAATTAATTGTAATTTTTTGAATTTGTGAATGTTCTGAGCCAATTAAAAGCAACCTCTGAATGTCTCAATTTTTTCTCTGACAATAACAGAATATGTTCATTTTTCATATATGATATACAAATGGTCTTCCATAATATATAGATATACCTTTTTCGTTATAACTTCAATGTTCCTCTATCACTGTTTTATTAACTTATCCATAATCACATATTTCTTGATTTTGACTCATTGCTCATCCTGTCTAAATCTATCTACCTGTCCTTTTTTTTTCTCTGTTCGTTACTAATTGTTTAGATTTGTTTTTACATTCCAACCATTTATACCAATTCTCCCAAATTTTATAAAATTCTGTTTCCTCTTTATCCTGTAATTCCATGGGAGGGGTGGGTTCCTACCAGTTCGGACCGGTTCGCCTGAACCGGTAGCAGAAATTTGGCCTGGGTCACCGAACCACTAGCAACCTCTGGCTGGCCACACCCCCAAACCGGTCGCCCGGTCGCTGCTTACTCCCTTGCCCCACCTGTCCGGTTGCTGCTCTCTCCCCCACCCAGTCATCGCCCACCCGCTCACTCACTCGCTTGCCCTGCCCACTCACTCACTCACTCCTCACCACCTAAGCAGCCTTCCCAGTTCCCATGTGGTGCCTGCCCTGTGCCCCAACTGAGCTGCCTCCTCCTGCCTACAGGTAAGTCGTGGCTGCGCTAGCCCCCCTGCCCCATCCCCAGAGCTTGCTGCAGCCCCCACCAAGATTG
>QLTV01001162.1:41567-54479 GCA_003457575.1 Thermophis baileyi | reverse complement strand
ATCTGCCCCCGCCCCCACCCTGCTGGCCTTCCGAAAAGCAGTAAAGACCTCGCTTTTCCAGCAGGCTTGGGGCCGTTGATCTCGCGGTTGTAATCTTCGAGATCCGGCCATGATGTGATATGCATGAGTTTTAAATTGTTTTAATGTTTAATGTTTTAATGTTTTATAATTGTTTAAGATGTTTTATAATGCTTT
This sequence comes from Thermophis baileyi, assembly GCA_003457575.1. NCBI lineage: Eukaryota > Metazoa > Chordata > Lepidosauria > Squamata > Dipsadidae > Thermophis > Thermophis baileyi. The sequence continues at coordinate 54,284 of QLTV01001162.1, read as the reverse complement.
TTTTTCTATGATGTTTTTAATGTTTATTTGCTGTTGTTAAGCCACTCAGAGTCCTTTGGGAGTTGGTCGGCATACAAATATAACAAACAAACAAACAAACAAACAAACAAATAAATAAATAAATAAATAAATAAATTTATGTATTTTATTTATTTATTAAATTTATATGCTGCTCATCTTACTGCAAGGGAGTTCTTCATTAACTCTATAACATTTATCACATTTGTTTAGAATTTATTCTTTGATATATCAATATTGCTATCATACAGATTGATAAAATATTCCTTCAAACAATAATTTCATTTCAGTTTTATACCAAATCATTTCTCTGCTTTTATTTTTAATTCAACTGATTCCATTGGAGACTCCTTGTTTAGTCCTATGTAGCCATTTTTAAAACAGATTTTATTTCTATGACAATCACTGCTTTTCTCTTCATCCAATTTTTATTCTATTGAGAGATGAATATAACTTTGCATATAGGATGTGTACTTTTTATTCCTATAGTCATTTGATTTTCTTTCATGTATGTAGACAAAAAAAGATCCATCTTACATTTAGAACTTTTAATCTTCCTTCAGTCCTTCACTAATTTGCAGAGTCTTGTATCATAAAAGGTCAAATTAATAATGCTTTTGTATGTTTATACAATCTTTCAATATGGGTGCACATGTGTGCACATAATTTATTATGCTTAAATTCATCAAACTTTCATTACACTCATTATTGGATCTCTAAATGACTAAATCATTTTTTCTGTATTCTTTCAATTTGTTCCCACCCATTTATTTATAGCCCCTACTAAAATAATGTTTATCTTTAATTTTTTAAAATAACTTCCAGAATAATAATACAGAGAGAATTGGAATATTAGCAAGGCTTCTTCCTGAAGTTTGATAGGAATTCAAATATAAATTTTGGAGAAAGGGAGACTGTAAAATAAAGGATGTGAATTAATGTTGTATGTGGCATCTCTTAAACTCCCCTTGATCTTGTATTTTATTTTCACAAGATTCGTATTATGGGCAATAATACTACTCAAGGCTGTATTTAAATGTCATAAATACAATTGTCAATTTTTAATTCAAGTGGGCTTGGATCCAGATTAGACATATGTAGGATGTACATCTCAGTTTGAGAAGAAACTGTGGATAACATTTTAATTCATACACATTTTTCTATATTAAAATATTATTACATCCCTTTCCATTTCTCTGATTTTAGTTTGGCGGGTTTTTTGTATTCTGTTATAGAACTAAGTGTTCCAAGAATCAACATCTTGTGGATGCAGAACCTTTAAACCGAAGGCCCAGTTCTGTTGACACTGAAGTTGCCTTGGGGTGTGTGTGTGTTTGTGTGTGTTACTGGAAATCGCTGACTGCTCAGATGGATCGCCTGGAATTGCAGAAAGTCAACACAGAACTTGATGAGGAGAGCAACAGCGGAGACAGCACTGAAGACAATGATGCAGATATGGTTGATCCAGAGAAGGCTACTATTAGCAGGTAGGAAGCAATGTAGTTGCAGAAAGTACAAGACCAAAACATGTTAGAAAAGTAATAGAATTTCACTGGAGGAAGTCAGATGATTAAATAATTGATATTGCTGAAAATGAAAATGCCTGTTTCTGCTTTTCCTGTAAAAGGCAGCACCTGTATTTCTGGAAAGGGATTTTTCCCACCTATATATAAAAAGAAACCTGCAAATTTGCCTGCATAGTTTAACACTTATTCTTAGTGTTTTGCCCAACACTTTGTTTAATTTATTATTAATGTTTTCTCTGAGGATTCTCATTATTACTCTCAAACTGATCACATATATAAGTTAATATTTGAAGTCACAGGAACCAGTGCTCATTTTCAAATGATTGTCTTTCCTTGAAACCTGTTTAATGATTTGGACAGTACATTTGATTTTAAACTACCCTGTTTCCCCCAAATTAAGACATCCCCTGATAATAAGCCCAATCAGGCTTTTGAGTGCATGGCAATAGCAATAGCACTTAGACTAATATACCGCTTCATAGTGCTTTACAGCCCTCTCTAAGCGGTTTACAGAGTTAGCATATTGCCCCCAACAATCTGGGTCCTCATTTTACCCACCTCAGAAGGATGGAAGGCTGAGTCAACCTTGAGCCGGTGAGATTTGAACTGCTGAACTGCAGCTAGCAGTCAGCTGAAGTAGCCTGCAGTGCTGCACTCTAACCACTGCACCACCTCAGCTCCTTAAGGCCAAGCGCTTATATCAGGGTTCAAAAAAATATAAGACAGGGTCTTATTTTCGGGGAAACATGATATTAAGCACTCTACTGCTGGAACTGTGTAATACAGGTAGTCCTTGACTTAGAACCATTCATTTAGCAACTGTTTAAAGTTAATCTGCACTGAAAAAAGGGACTTATGACCAATCCTCACACTTATGACTGTTGCAGCATCCTCATGGTCAGGTCATCAAAATTTGGGCATTTGGCAACTGGCATGTACTTAGAATGGCTCAGCATCCCAAAGTCATGTAATCACCATTTTCAACCTTCCCAGCCAACTTCCAAAAAGCAGTCAATGAGTAAAGCATGTCAGGCACAAAGGATCAGGATTATACATCAAGTTGCAGCACAGAAGATTTAGTCAAGCTTTCACACAAGAATCTGGTCAATTAACGGTCAACACTAAATTGGCACTAAATAAGCGTCAAAGGAATTCAAGGGGAGCTGGACTTGGATCATTGGTGGCAACAGTAGTATTCACTTACCTTCGCTACCAGTTCGGACATGGGAGTGCGCGCTTGCGTGCGGCGCTTCTGCGCATGCGCAGAACCTTCTGCACATGTGCAGAGCATCCATGATGATGTCCGGGTGGGTGGGCGGAGCCTCCCGCCTGTCAGGCCGAAGCCATATTTTATTAGAGACTTTGGCCAGCCACACTTTACGTTTGAGAATGTATTCTTGCTGTGGGAATTTGGTAGGGGCTGTTGCATGAGGGATGTAGACAGGTAGCCATAACAAATTCCTTTAGATTCTCAAGGTCATCCTTTGTCTAGCACCTGCCCGGAAGATGAGGGGAGTAACTGACACGTCGACAGAAGGAGACTGGCTAACATCATGAACTTGTGGGTGTGGGGACAAAGGGCTTGATCCTTCAACTGGGTGGAGAAACCCTGGGAGCGTCAGATCCGGGTTTCTCCCAGCCGTGCCAACATGGCTCTGTTAATAAATTGGAACTTTGAGGAATGCTTTGCCTCAGAATCTGATTTTATTTTAGATGCTATTTGGAACTCTGAAACCGCCGCTGCTACCGGTTCACCCGAACCAGTCCGAACCGGTAGAATACCACCACTGGGTGGCAATCTAAAGACTATAAGCTGATGACACATTTAACTCCACCTCCTCACCTCTCTACCTGCTCTTCTCCTATAAAGCCAGATCTACTTAATAGCTGTGAGATTCACTTAACAACTGTGGCAAAAAGGTTGTAAAATCAGGCACGATTTACTTAACAATCACCTTGTTTAGCAATAAAAAATTGTTCCCAATCATAGGTTGAGAACTACATGTATTGCCTCCCTTTCCCAACAGCTAATCTGTTTCCTGTTACAATTTATATTGTCCTCTTTACTAAGTCTTAAGACTAACAGCCTCAATAGTCAAAATGGTTTATCTGGCACTAAGAAAATGACATCTGTGCTGGCTGTTTATTTTATTTCTGTCATGTTTCCATGTTATTTTATGTTATTTAAAGTTGGTCAGAACAATGTAAAGTTATTTCATTTTATTTTATTTTCATTATAAAGACTTATGCTTCATTTGCTTTTTCTCACCTTTCAGCCACTTTGTTGGTGATGATGCAGAAAGCCAGAAGTTTCTTGCTAATGGCTTCCTAGGTAAAAAGAAAATGGAAAGTTATACAGATGAATATGTAAGTTTATTGGCAACAGTTAAGTTGTAGGCCTGTCTCTGGAGAAGCAGTACAATTAATAACACATCTTCGTTGTTTTTTCCTCAACAGCATCCAGGAAATATTTCATTTGGTATTTCGGCATTTAATTTAAGCAACGCCATCATGGGCAGTGGTATCTTAGGGTTATCCTATGCCATGGCCAACACTGGAATTGTCCTTTTTATGTAAGTAGTAAGCTATGGTTTTTTTAAAAAATGGTGAGGAAAATTAGGAGTATCTGATTTGGTGCCATAAGGTTCTTTAATCAATACATTCTATTGCTAGTCTAGTCATAGAATAAAAGACTCACCCCTTATGTCTATGGAGATTCTCAGTCATCCAGGTCATGGTTGTCCCAAAGGTGCTTTTTCAAAAGGCAACTGGACTTTCTGCTTTTTCTTTGAAGACGTTTCGCTTCTCATCCAAGAAGGTTCTTCAGAGATGAAGAAGAGCTTATGCAATTGGTTAATACTAAAGTATTACTAATCCACTTTTAAAGGAATTGGGAGAGAATACAAACATGAAGCATTCTCATTTGATGAGAACTCTGTGTATTTTGTGCTCAGGACAAATACAGAGTACAAAAGAAGCTAACAGGAGAAACAATCCAAATAAATCCTAATATAACCTTGTTACGAATTTTCTCACATTCTTAACATATGAGAAACAATAAGTTAGTAATTTCCTGTATACAAACCTGGACCTGGCAGAATTCATTTACTTGGTACTGTGGCAAACAGCACATATAATAGTAAAATCCAGTATCATTTCAGTCTTTGAGGCAAATCCAAACAATACCTTATATACTTCAGATATACTTCAGATAATCTATATCTGTTGATAAATGATAGCTCTCTGTTTTTCTCAAATGGAAAAAAGGGTGCCAAAAGTAAGTGATTTAGAACAGATATTGATATCCTATTAATTAGATAGCTTGCACGATGATGGGGCTGCAGGAGATTTTGCTTGAACTGTATAACCCTCAATCTGAAACTCTAACATGTAGATATAGATTTCTGTCCATCTAATATCTTACTATGCCAAATGTTCTAGCAATGCTGACAGTAGTGACATACAGCTGACCTACACTATCTATAGTGTATCCTTTGACGTACAACAGCAGATGTTTCCAAGCAAGTTTTAACTACAGCTAGATCTATCAAAGCAGGAGACAACTTTTAAAGCTGTTCCATTCAGCAAATGATTACAATTCTTTCAATCTAACATCATGATATTTAATTTGGAAATGATTGAAATACAGTAATTGGCTTTGATGACTGGTCTACCAACAAATATACTCTCAGTACTCTCAGTATTTAAGACTAAAAAAATGATGAAACAAATGTTCAGCAACAGGATAGTGAAGTTTTTAAAAATAGAATAATTTTTTTAATCCTTTATTAAAAATTTAAAAATAATTGTTGCTCAATCTAGATTGGATTCTAGATTGAGACAGGGTTTAGACACAAGAGGAAAAAAAGGAAATAGATGTAGTTTATCGATGACTTTTTAACAGTAAAGGATAATTTTATCCAGGAAAAAATGTGTCTTAAAGATATTTATGTTAGTGTTCTTAGTATGGATGATAATTCAGTACCATAATCAGAAGAACATAGATAAGCTTTGGAACGACCGTTTTCCCATCAAATTCCTCCTCCCTCACACCATCAGCAGCCTGTGAAAAATTTAGCACATAAATTTTGACTTAAACCAAACAAGAATTCCCAATTATGCCTCCACTAGACAACTACAACTTAATATCAGTTAACAATCAGGAAGTATAAGCAGGGGTGTGAACAAATATCCATATAAAGCCACTATGTCCATATCAGCAAATCTGATGGTTTTTCTTATTGTGTTTTCTAAAAATGATAAAAGTACAGAGATTTTTATTTAAAAAAAGTAAATCCACAAATATGATTTAAAAAATGTTAAAATGTTTAACCCTAAAGTACTATATTCACTGGTGGGATTCAAATAATTTAACAACTGGTTCTCTGCTGGGTAGGCATGGCTGGGTGGTCATGTGACTGGGTGGGCGTGGCCAAATTGACATCACTCACCATGCCTGGCCCCGCCTCCCAGCCACTTGCCTCAAAGGTCTCAACAAAATACAATCTCTATTTATTTACTACTACTGAACATCACTTAACGATGGCAAGGAAAATCACAAAATGGAGCAAAACTCACTTAAATGGAAATTTTGGCTCAGAAATTGTGGCCATAAATCGAGGACTACCCATAATGAGAATGTAGGATAAAGAGCCTACTTTGCTCACCCCTTTGGGCTGACTTTCAAGAAACATTTCAAGATGAAAGATTTTGGGCTCAGGTGGTGGTGGTGTCGTTGAAGCTGGTGTCGGTTGGTGGGGCAGCTGTGCTCGGCCAAGGGCCACCAGAGGGAGGTGGGGAATCTGAATGAGGGCAGCGCTCCCGACGAGAAGGCCCTTCAGTTGCTTCTCATGCAAGGAGACGCGACCCGACTGCCTTGGGAGCGAGGGGGAATAAAGAGGCCACTTGGCAGGCCAAATGTTCACTCACTCGCTTACTTTGCTTTCCTGCCTTCGCTCTTGCAAGCTGCCTTTTCTCTTCCCAGCTCCCCTCCCCAGGAAGCACTCCCCTCTGTGCTAGCAGCTGCCCCCTTCTCCCTCTCCCTAATCACTGCCAGGCGATCCTGTGTGAAGAAGGGCTTCGCAGCCGCACTTTCAGTCCGTGCGCCCACCTTCTGCCTTTTTAAAGGGACACCTCCCTGCTTGCTCCTGCATGTTTCCACTGCCGTCTCACCCTTCACCAGGTCGCCACTTTCTTCATCCAAATGTACACACAGAGCAAACATGTGCACACCTCACAGCGCCAGAGGGACTCGCCCACGCGCCATGTATGTGTTTGAGGCCGAGAAGGAGGAGATGACTTGGCCAAACTTTTCCTACCTCCCTTCACAGCAAAGCTGCTTGGAAGGCAGCCATGGCCTGTCCCTTTAAGGTACTTCGATGCTGCCCGCCACTGGCCTTGTGCAAAGGCAGCCAAGCGGGGCTGCCGCCACCAAAGGAAAAGGGCTCGACTCTCCCGGTCCTGGTTGCTAGGCAAGCTGAAGCCAGGTGGCAGAGGGGAGGGGGGACCTTAAACCTCCTAGACCTTATCTAGGAGCCGAGGTGGCGCAGTGGTTAGAGTGCAGCACTGCAGGCTACTTCAGCTGACTGCTAGCTGCAGTTCAGCGGTTCAAATCTCACTGGCTCAAGGTTGACTCAGCCTTCCATCCTTCTGAGGTGGGTAAAATGAGGACCCAGATTGTTGGGGGCAATATGCTGACTCTGTGAACCGCTTAGAGAGGGCTGTAAAGCACTATGAAGCGGTATATAAGTCTAAGTGCTATTGCTATTAAAGGGACAGGCCATGGTGGCTGCCTTCCGAGCAGCTTCGCTGCAAAGAGAGGCAGGAAAAGTTTGGACAAGTCATCTCCTCCTTCTCAGCCTTAACATACACACAGAGCAAACACTCACACACCTCATGGCGCCGGAGGGACTCGCCCACGTGCCTTTCTTGATTCTTGGGCAGGTTTTGGATTTCACCGTCCCGGCAGGCCATAAAAACCTCAGACAAATAGCTCCATAATCCTGCAAGCTTGTAAACCTCTTCCCTTGCCGGTGCCCTCCTTGGCCAGCTGCGGAGAAGTCGTGTCTTCCAGGAGCAGGGAAGGCAGTGCTCTGGCAGGCTGGAGAACTGCCGGGAGGGAGCAGGGCAGCTGACAGCATGCCAAAAATTGTACGTGGGCCCGCAGGCCCCCAACCAGGCCCTCTCCAGGCCAGATGCACCCTCCCACTCCTGTCCTTCGGGCAAATGGAGCTTGGGCCACTAATTCGGGGCAGGAGAGGTGACCCTTCCTCCTTTGACCTTCCAAGGGAGACACAGGCACCCTTTCTCCAAAGCTCCTACTGCATGGAAGCTGTGATGACCCAGGGCATGGCACAGAGATAACACAAACAGCTGGCAGTTCAAACTGGCCCTTTTAGTGCTCCAAATCTCCCCCAAACAAACCTCAAACAGCCTCTGGTCGCAATTAGTCCAGCCCAGCGCTGTCTGCACCAAGGTTGCATGGCAATAAATCCCAAATTTATCTAGCAAAACAAGAACAAAGCAAGGAGTTCAGGGGGCAAAAGATCCAGATAATCAGTCCAGAACGCCACACAGGAATGCAAGGATTCTTGGCAAGTTCAAACATCGGCACACAACACTTCAGGAACTCAGCATTTGTTCCCAACAAATGCCCCCCCACAGCATTTCTCATTCCCCAGGTGTGCCTGGTGAAGCTGGGCGGAGCCCTCTCCTCGTTAGTGGCCTCCTCTGTCAGAGCTGATCCTGCCTCCTCAGCACTCTCCAAGCTCTTGCATCAGAAGGGGGTGGTTCATGCTCCTCGGCTGAGCTCTGTTCCTCCCTGCCTGCAGGCCTTGCTAATTCCGAACAGCCTGGCCTGGACTGACTCTGTCCTTCCCCAGTTTCCTCCAAGGCCAATGGAGCTGCTCTCTCACTCGCTGTCAGTTCTTATTCCAGCTCATCTTCCGCCGCAGAGTCAAGACTCTTACAGGGGCATGACAGAAGCTGCATTGCCCTGTTCCCATATAGCCCACCCTGAGCTGTTGGCGCTACATCAGAACGGGACAAGATTGGCTCAGGGCAGCATGCCAATGGCCATCGCCTGCCTGCATTTTTCTGACTCCCCCCCCCCCGCAATCCCATAGCAGGAGAGCGAACAGACTGGCATGTCCACCAGACCCCCTTCTTCTCTGACCCCACCCTTCCCCACCTCTATCTTCTAGAAAAGGCTTTGCTCCCTTGGAATTAGAGACAAGATCCGTGCAAGGCAAGTCCCTCCAGTGCCATGAGATGTGTGCGTGTTTGCTGTGTGTACGTTTGGACAAAGAAAGAGGCAGTCATTGGGGAAGAAGCGGGGAGAGTGAGTAAGGGGCCTCTGAAGGAGGGGAAATGGGGCAGGGGTAAGTGAGCTGAGCCAGAGAAGGGTGGGACCGCAATGGAAACATGCAGGAGCAAGCGGGAAGGTATCCCTTTAGAAAGGCAGGAGGTGGGTACACAGACTGAACACCATGGCTTAGTTTGTAGGAGCTTGTAGGAGCTTTGTAGGAGCATCTGGAGCTTAGCAGGATCTTCTGTTTTAGAAAGTGGGTTGCGCCCCTTGCCCTGAAGCGAACTTTTCTTTGAAGCCTGGATGGCCGAGCGCTGCACCATTTCTCCAGTTGTCCTTTGTATTCCCTGCTGCAACCCGCCGCCTTTTGCTGGTCCAAGCTAAGAAACTTGAGTTTACTTCATGAACCTCGCTCTGCTGCCTTTCCGTCCTTCCCCCCTCCCACCTGTTAAATTTCTCATCTTCCACCAGGCTCTAGGCCCGATTTAGCAAGACAAAGCAGATGTGCTGGGTGGTGAGAGCTAGATTTTTTGGCTCGGCATTGGCCGCAGCATTGGAGGTTTCATTAAAAGTCATTTTTTAAAAGTGCGGCCGTGGAGCCCTTCCCAGGGAGCAAAGCCTGGCTTGGATGAACTGATCCATCCCGAAGGCAAGCTCCAGAGTTTCCACACACCTCTGCTGGCCCGAGCACCCTGCCCTTCAGATCCCAATGGGGCCAGCGCCTGCTGCTGCTGGTGGTCCAGGAGGGTGGGCAGGCAGATGTCCCAGGGCTGCACACACACACTGCAGTGGAGCAGCGGTCTCAGCCCCAGTGTGGCAGTCTCCCAGAAGTGGCGTGTCTCCCCGTCACAGCCTGAATGCAGAACCTGAGGCACAGGAGAGGGTGAGCGGGCAGGTGGCATGTGGGCGGAGGCCCCGTGGAAGGTGAGAGGCAGGAACTGGCGCATCCCACCAAGCTGGAGAGGGCAAGTGGGTGGCATGTGGGTGGAAGGATGGCGAGAGCCAGGCCCAAAAGGTGGCCGGGCCTCACCGTGTCCACCCTTCGGCCAAGCGCCTTACCTTCATGGGCAGCCGCGTTGAGCAGAGCGGGCGAAGTGCGGAGATCAGCTGGACCACATGGCCAGTATGGTAGGCCACAGCAAAGGCAGGCAAGTGGGTGAGGCACGGAAATCAGCTGGGCTGCGGGGACCATGTGGTCTGGGCAAGCGAGCGAGCGAAAGAGCTGGGCATGACTCTAGGCACCGGCCAAGGTGGGCAGGGTGAGATAAGGAGTGACTGGGAGGGGCAGGGCGGAGAGGGGCAGGGCGAGCTAGTGGTGCGATTTGCCGGTTCTCCGAACTGCACAAAATCTTAACAACCGGTTTGCCCGAACCAGTCTGAACCGGCTGAAGCCCACCTCTGTATATATTCTAAGGCATTGATTCATGTCTTCATCATATATCACTCTTTATTAAATAACAAATGTATTTTACATGAGCCTAAATTCAAAGTAAATACTGTATGAGTGGCTATAGCGTCAAGTGAAGAGAAGGGCCAAACCATCTCTGTTTTAAAGTATATATAATTCTATACGACACACAGTAAGAAGGCAAATACTCTTACTACAGACTGGGCTTTTAGGAACACCTATGAACCTCATTGTGACTTTATCATTGCTTCCCTCAAATGTTCTTTCTTCATTTCTTTTTTTTATATATAAATAAATTTTATTAATTTTCTATTGTTTACATTTGTTAGTGCTTAATAAACATTGTGTTGTCTGGATATTTAATTTGCTTAACAATACAGATTACATTCTTAATCTCCACCCCTTTTTTTCCAACCACTGGTAAAATAAATTCCATGTTTGATAATATTCTGTGTCTTCTTTCTGTTTAATTTTCAATATAAGTCTATCCATTTCTGCATAATCTAGTATCTTCCTAATTATCTCTTCATCTCGAAGTATTTCTTCATTTTTTTTTCTTTCTTCCTTTCTGAAGCTACAATAGCATCCCTAAATTAAAGTCTCTATATAGAACTGGAAAGCCTTTATTCGTAATTGTTTTTTCATTTATATTTCCAATTTCCATATGTCTTTCAGAATCTTACTCTTCAGTGTAGCACTAATGTCACTCTATTCAGTACATCTACTACTGAAGACAGCCAAAGAAGGAGGTATGATTTACTTAATGTGGGGAGGGGGGCAATATTTTAAGTAAGCATATTCTAACTCATAGAATATCAGGCTTCCCACTCTGACACTCAATAACCACAACTATTTTTACTACACATTATCACCAGTGCTATCATTCTACCAAGAAGATCCTCAAAATGACTATGTAGTGTTGCTAGCTTCAGAGATTGACAATGAGCATTTACTAGAAACTTCTTAAATGTATCATGGCAGTGATTCTCAACCTTTTCTTCCCCATGGACCCCCTTTAAATGGCTTTTGTGCCACAGACCCCCAAGACTTAACTCAAGATTTAAGTCACAACATTTCTTCAAGCCTTCATGGACCTCCTATGATGACATCGTAGTCCCCGCAGTTTCCACAGACCATAGGTTGAGAACCACTGTATCTTGGGAATCAGATGCAGCCAAAAGAATGTTCAGGTTTTATGTCCTTTCAGTTCAAAATGGGACTGCATCCTTAGGATACTTTACCCAAAGTCTTCCTAAATCCTAAATCAGAGCCAGCATTGAATGGTAGCACAGTCACATTTTAGTCAAGTTTTACCCTTTCCTAATTTTAGTGGGAAAATGTTAAGTATGTACCTATTTTAAATTAACCAGTGAGCTGTCATAAGGAGTCAAATCAAAACCAATGTATCAAACATTTTGTACTAAAATGTTCCATTTCCTGTTGGTCCTAGGCTCGCTAATATATGAAAAACTAGGTGAAAAGGCATTCGGGTGGCCTGGAAAAATTGGTGCTTTTGTTTCTCTCACAATGCAGAACATTGGAGGTAAGTTGGAAATGACAGTTGAGGTTTAAAATAAGAATGTTTTGTCTAATGATAAAAATTGGAAACAGTTGTCTGCCACTGATATCATCGTAATCTTGAATTAGATTTAATAAAAATAAATTTCTTAATTGTATTGCCAAACATGGTACACAAGTAATATATATATAATTTGAATAGCAGCTGAAAACTAATTTTAGAGTAGCTTAACACTTGATATGGAACAATTGAAAAATGACATTTAGAAATGTAAAAATGGTGCATAATTTACATTGTCCAAGTAGCATTTTTCTAACTGAAAAATACTGTTTTGTAATTTGGACTATTTATTATATTTGTATGTTGTCTGCATTTGCTATAAGACATTCTGGATTTCCAGCAAATTATAGCATGTCATATAGATTGTGTGACTACAGAAAAGTATTAATGTATGACGAGCAATTGCTAACGTTTGCATGTGCTTTTAAATGCCTTTGGAGATCATTTTTTAAAAAAATATGACCATTTTGATCCTACTTGTTTAGGATCCCTGTCCTATAGGTACTTTTCGGTGGCAGCAACAACATCACACAATGTTGTGACCCAGCACAGCAAGCCCCCAGGAAACTACACACACACACTGTTTTCCAAAACAAAGAAGGCTTTACCACTAATAAATGCTTAGTAATAAGTTGATTACAGGGTTTATACCAAAGTTCTTGTTGCAAATCACAGAACACTTTGGCCGGGATTCCAAATACAAAAAACACAAACAGGTCATTAAGTCCATAAATTCCTCACTTGCTGGAATTGGCCGAGAGCCCGGACTGGAGTTAATCCAACTGATATCACCAAAGTTCAAACAGCAGCCAGGTAAAAGACGTGCGTTGTTTCCAGCAAGAGTTTCCGTTGTGATTCAACCTTATATAGTCTTAAGGCA
>QLTV01001162.1:17837-36696 GCA_003457575.1 Thermophis baileyi | reverse complement strand
CACTTAACAAATGTTGTGCTTAGCAACAGAAATATTGGGCTCAATTGTTGTGACCCAGCGCAGCAAACCCCCCAGGAAACAACACACACACACTGTTTTCCAAAACAAAGAAGGCTTTACCACTAATAAATGCTTAGTAATAAGTTGATTACAGGGTTTATATCAAAGTTCTTGTTGCAAATCACAGAACACTTTGGCCGGGATTCCAAATACAAAAAACACAAACAGCTCATTAAGTCCATAAATTCCTCACTTGCTGGAATTGGCCGAGAGCCTGGACTGGAGTTAGTCCAACTGATATCACCAAAGTTCAAACAGCAGCCAGGCAAAAAACTTGCGTTGTTTCCAGAAAGAGTTTCCGTTGTGATTCAACCTTATATAGTCTTAGGGCATGGCCCCTCTGACTGCAGGTTTACATGTGAGGAGACCTCATTCTACAGAGCCACTCTTGCCGGCTAGCTGCCCTGTGTGCCCTAGCATCAATTGGAGGCTCCTCCTCTTCACTGGAGCCACTTAACTCCTGCTGGGGAGGTGCAGAAGGCCCTGATTGAGTATCGTCCTCTGGCCCTGCGTCCTCCTCGGTCTCGGACTCAGGTGCCAGAGATACAGACTGATCTTGTCACCCCATGGTCGGTTCTTGGTCTTCTGGATCTATGAGCAGCTGCGCGGGACTTGGGCAAGCCACAAAACACAAATGTCACAATATACAGTACACTTGTTTCCCAATGTCTTTACAAGTATGTAAACATCCAACATTGTTATTACATGTCTTAGCATTATTCGTCCTCCCCAACGTGAAATTTAGCATGAATAGCATTTCTATTTGACTGAAATTTTAATCAACTGAATCTTTTGTATGTCCCTTTTCAAGCATCCTATTCAACTAAGATAACATGTTTGTCATTCACAGCAATGTCAAGCTACCTCTTTATTATTAAGTATGAACTGCCAGAAGTAATCCGAGCGTTTTTAGGACTCGAAGAGAATTCTGGGTATGTTTTTGCTTATGCTTACTTTTATATATTTATTAAAAACCATCAATTTATGAGATTAATTAATTCATATTTTATTTCCTTAAACTAGAGAATGGTATTTGAATGGCAACTATCTTGTAATATTTGTGAGCATTGGAATTATTCTCCCCCTTTCACTACTTAAAAATTTAGGTAAGCAATTACTTATTCAAATATATAGTTTATCTTTAACTAATAGTAAATTGTACTATCATTTCATTTTTCAAATAACTATACATTCACTTATTATTTTTAAAGGTTATCTTGGTTATACAAGTGGATTTTCGCTTACTTGTATGGTATTCTTTGTCAGTGTGGTAAGTGTTTATACCAAATGTAGAGAAAATGTGCACAATCTTTACATCAGTCTTCTCTAATTGATCTCCAGAAGGTGTTGGAACTAGATGTTCCAGACATCTAATTCCCACAACACTGTCAAACTATTTAGTAAGGCTGCATTACTATTATTCTTCTCATCTTTCCTATTACCTACTGTATCTCCTTTTCTACTTATGACTATAACTTTGTTGCTTGTATCTTTATGACTTATATTGTTTTATTTAATTTCCTAGTATGATTTATGTTGCTTGCTTATCCTATGACTAACACTAAGTGTTGTATCTTATGATTTATGATGAATGTATTTTTATGATTTCTATGATCATGATTTATCACTTATAGCTTTTATGTACACTGAGAGCTTATGCACCGAAGACAAATTCCTTGTGTGTCCAATCACACTTGGCCAATAAAGAATTCTATTCTATTCTATTCTATTCTATTCTATTCTATTCTATTCTATTCTATTCTATTCTATTCTATTCTATTCTATTCTATTCTATTCTATTCTATTCTATTCTATTCTATAGACACTACTTTGAATGTTCTGTTGTAAATTATTGGTGCATGCATTAGAATGGCAATAAGGAGTTGATGGGCACATCAGTGGCGCCATCTTTTTTGTGAAATTTTCTCCATTTGTCACCAGATAAACTAGAGCTATTATGACATGAACCATGGCAGTATAAATAGAGACTAAGTAGTGGTGTAAGCTATATTACACTGATTAAACATTTTCCAATTCCACGTTTAGCAAAATTAGCTAGAATTCTTTGAGGAACTTTCACTTGCACAGTTCTTTTTCTTTTGTTTTTTCTTTTGCAAAATTAAGGGTGGGAAATCCTTTCGGAAGCAAACCTTTTCATTACCATTCTTAACCTCTCCAAACACAAAACATGATTCAATATCACACTGAAATGTGGCTATTTGGTACTGAAAATCAACAGTGTGATAATTGAAGCATTGATTTTCCCAATCCAATTTATATCTTTTCTGTCCCCAAATATTAAAGCACCCCAAATTTAGCCCTGTCTCCTCCTCTAATGCCAAAATTATCTTTTATAATCTTCTGAGAATATTGGGAGGTGACGATGTGGTCATGATCTCTCAATTACCATCTAACCCTGGAATATTATGTAGCAGCCGTACTATTAATAGCTTGAGAAGTAACAGAGCATGATAACTCAGTCTTGATTAGGTTGCAAATTTTAATATGTTATACATATTTCTGTTTTTATCAACAATAAACCAAATAAGTCCAGGGAAATCTGTATATGCAAAGTATTTGTAAGGATCGCCTCTATGTCTAACTTAAGAAAGCAAGAACTTCTGAGCCAATGTAGTTCAAAAGGATCTTTTATTAAGCAGAAGTGAAAGCATTCCATTCAAAGCAACGTCTGAATACCCTTAGGCAAAGCAGGTAGAGTTAAAGCAGTAGAGACCCCTCCCATTGGCCAGAATGCAGATTCTAGCCAATACACAAGTGTGAAAATGTTTTCTTTATCAACTGCTCTGGGAACCGGATAAACATGCATTTCTCTGACCATCTTCTGTTATCCATTGAAGTGAAACATCCCACATTGCCCCTCATAAACCTTCTCCAAAAGTGAAGAGATCTCAGGATGTTTGGCGCCTGGGCATGGATTGTAAATCGTCAATTGACACAGGCAATGCTAATAAATCAAACCCAAGCCCCCCCCTTCTCTCAACTGAATGGCACGATCACTCTTTGGGATCTGACAGTATTATTTTTGTCTTACTTACTGATATCCAGGCTGGTTTTTCTTTATTGCATTGTTTCTCAAAATTGAAGTATCTCTGCAATTGTAAATTGCATTAAATTAAATTAAACATTAAAAGATATACTATGTAAACTTTAAAAATAGATAATATTTCTGGCAAATATCCAATGGCTGCATTATTCATTGGATATTAGTGATATGATATTCTAGCCACGTAATAGCCCAAATCAAATTCTGGCACCATGTTATATGCAAATGTACTTGTTGATTTACTTTTCTGGCAATGCAACATTGAAATGTAACTTCTGAGAAAATGATAGTTGCAATGCTTTATAATGAGGTCCAGTGCTTTCTGTGATAAATGAATACATGTATTTTCTTGTTTATATTTATAATAATTTAGGTAATCTACAAGAAATCCCAAATAGCCTGTCCTCTCCCAGTCTTGGACAATAAATTTGGCAACTGGTCCTACAATGATACTGCAGTTCCGCTACATGTAGTGGTGTTACCAAATGATTCTGCTAATTTGGAATTAAATTTGATGATGGACAGCACTAACAAACAATATGCTTCAGTTTTTGAAGAAACCAAAGCTAAGCTACATCAAAGTGGAGTAGAATATGAAGCCCATGGAGAAGACAATAACAAATGCCAAGCCAAGTATTTTGTGTTTAACTCACGGGTAAGAGCCTGTTATCATATATCCAACAGAAAATAACCTCTATAAATGTTGATCTTCTCCATTAAAGAGTGCGTTCTGGAAATTTTAAATATGTAAACTATATTGGTCACTGCTGCAACATGAATAGTGGCCATATCTTGTTGCATCATGGTTAGAAGTATATACAGTAGAAGCAATAATCCCATAACCAATATTGTCCTCATTCTCCTACTTTCCAAATTTAAGATATGTTTGAGTCACTTGCTTCCAAAATAGATCTCTGGCTAGCACCTTCTTGGTCTAACTCTGTTCATCTGGGCTTCTGCCTTGCTTAGAGCTTTAACAGTACTAATTGCATCATAGCAACCCCTTACAGGAAATTGAATTCAGGTTGCCCAGGAAAAAGCAAGCCCAGCATTAACCAGAGCTGAAATCTTTGTTTGTTTGTTTGTTTTCAGACTGCCTATACAATACCAATTCTGGCATTTGCATTTGTATGCCATCCGGAAGTATTACCTATATACAGTGAACTTAAAAAGTAAGACTACTCACAGATTTCCTCTGACTTGTTTATTTCATAAAGACTGAAATTTTTCCATAGCAAACCATTACTATTTATTATTTCTGTTTCACTTTTCTTTGGTTTATTGTTAATTTCTCATTTCTTTATATGTTTTCATTTCACACTGGGACATCTGAGAATGCAATATACATTTCAAAATGGATAGGGAATTAGTACTGTGGTCACAGCTGTCATTTTGACTTTTTTGACCCTCCCCAAGAAGACCCCTGTTCACATTCTAAATGCAGTATCCAATATATTTTAGGTTTTACTCAATACATTTTGTACTGTAATAGTAACTTACTGTTTGATTAGTGTACAGGCAGTCTGTGGGTTAAGATCAAACTTGCAGACAATTTGTATTGATGAACAGGCTGCATATTACTAAAAATGGCAGACATCCTTCTTCCTCATGTTGACAAACCACTGAAGCTGTGCAATGTTTTCATGAAACGCTGAAGCTGCACATTTTTATATACATCCTGTTTTCAGTGGTTCATGAAAATATTGCATTTTTATTTTAAAAAGACAATATCCAGCAAATTATCAGTAAAAATGAACAACGGATCCAGAAAATGGAAGAAAAGACAGAGCAAACAGATAAGAAAGTAGAAGAGATGGAAAATAGACTAACCAAGGTAGATAATGATCTTGAACGATCCATAATTATGTTGGAGATGGATAAGGCAGAATACTTCTTAAGATTCCAGAATATTGAGGAGGAAAAAGGGGAGAATCTTGTGGAAAAAATGGCAGAATTATTGGCAGAGGTGTTGGAAAAGAACAAACAGGAAATCCTCTTTGGGATGGAAGAAATATTTAGGGTATATACTGTACAAGTTATGCGAGAAGAAACAAGCTTCCCAGAGAGGTACACGTGAGATTTTCGAAGAAGGCAATGAGAGCGGAAATACTCCAAAGAGCAAGAGATGAACCAGTGAAACATAAAGGAAAAGAAATAGTAGTTCTGAAACAAATACCCAGAAGAGTAAGAGACACAAGAAAACAGTACCAATTTCTGACGAGACAATTGATAAAATACAAGGTAAACTTCAGATGGCTAATACCTGAGGGAATATTGGTGACTTGGATGGAAAAAAGACACAGATTAGACACGGTAGAGAGAGCAGAACAATTTTACTATCAGTACTTCACAGCACACGAGGAAGAAGAGAAAAAGGAGCAAGCAGAAATGCTGGAAGCAACAGTAGAAGGAAACACACAAGAAGAAACTGAAATAGAGAAAAAAGAGAGAAGGGAAAGAGAAGGAGCAAGACAGAAAGAACAGAGAGAAATAAGATCAACTAGGACAACAAAACCTATCTATAAGTAAACAATGGAAGAAGAAATAAAATTACTATCAATTAATATAAATGGACTGAACTTACCAATGAAAAGAAAAAGAATTTTTAATAAATTAGAAAAATTAAAATTAGATTTAATCTGTCTTCAAGAAGTTCATATTAAAAAGCAACACAGTAAACTATTAGACTACCCCAAAATTGGGAAACTATATTTTTCATTAGCACAGCAAAAGAAAAGGGGGGTGGCTCTATATATTTAAGAAACAATAAAGGCTAGACAAATTTTTGCAGATGAAGAGGGGAGAATGTTGATGGTGTAGGTAATGAATCAAAAACAGATGTTGTTGATAGTGATATATGCACATAATAATAAACAAGATGAGTTTTATGGAAAACTCCATAAGAAAATCATAGAATTGGAATATGAAAATATCTGTGTGGTAGGAGATTTTAATGCAATTGTAGATATAGAACTTGACTATAAGAGCAGTAAAATAGGTAAAAAAGTTAGAAAAACACTTCCAAAAACCTTTTTTTAAATGATGGAAGAAATAGGAACTCAAGATGTATGGAGAGAAACACACCCTAAGAAAAATCAATATTCATTCTATTCAAATAGGCATAAATCCTGGTCCAGAATAGATATGGTATGGATGACAACAGAATTGAAAGCATGTGTGCAAGAGATAGAAATAGAACCCAATGTTTGGGCAGATCACAATCCGATGAAAGTTGTATGGAAAGGACAAAAAAGAAAATGGAGATGGACGTTAAATCAAGCAATACTGCAAGATAAAGAATTCATACAAAATACAGAAAAAGAACTGGGCTTTTTTTTTTAAGGAGAATAGGAAGGAAGAGACCACCCTGCAAATCGTATGGGATACTGTTAAAGCATATACCAGGGGATTAGCTATAACATATATGAGAAAGAAAAATAAGAACAAGAAACAAACCAATACTAGAAGAAGAACACAAAAGATTAGAATCAAAATTACAGAGAACCACAAAAAAAGGAATTGAAAAATCAAATAGATTTAATAAAACATAAAATGAATCTATTGGAAAAAGAAGAATTGGCACAAAAATTTAAAGTGCAAAACAAATTTTTTTTTGAAAATGTGAATAAACCTAGAAGATGGTGTACAAATTGAAAAAAGAGAGGGGAAAAATTGATACATCGACTAATCGATGAGAAAGGGACTCTTCACTATCAGAATGAGGGGGAAAAAACTATCATAAAAGAGTACTATGAGAAATTGTATGATAAGGAGAAAATCTTGGAAAATAAAATACAACAATACTTGGAACAATCTGAACTCCCTAAGGTGCCTGATAAAGTTAAAGATATGCTGAATGAACAGATAACCATGATGGAATTGACAGAAGCGATTAAAAGACAAAAAAATAATAAAACACCAGGGCCCGATGGGCTACCGGCATAATTTTACAAACAACTAGAAGAGGTATTAAGCCCAGTGATGCTGGAAGTTTATAATGAAGTACTACTAGAAGCAAAAATACCAAATTCACGGATGGAAGCAAATATTACTCTTATACCAAAAGACGATTCAGGTATAACACAGATAAAGAACTACAGGCCAATATCTTTACTGAATGCAGACTATAAAATATATGCTTCAATAATAGCAGAGAGATTTAAAAAATGCTTGAATGAATTTATACATCTAGACCAGAAGGGATTTCTGCCAAAGAGACAGATCAAAAACAATATGAGAATGATTTTAAATACATTGGAATATTATGAAATACACCCTGGAAACAACAATGTTTCTAGATGCACAGAAAGCATTTGATAATGTTAATTGGCAATTCATGTTACTACAACTAAAATATATGAACTTTGGGGAGAGATTTATTAATATGATTGGAGCAATATACTGTAAACAATCAGCCAAGGTGATAGTAAATGGAGACATGACAGAGAACTTTGATATTAAGAAAGGCACTAGACAGGGATGTCCACTGTCCCCGCTGTTATTTATATTGACTTTGGAAGTGTTAGCCAGGAACATTCAGCAAGATGAAGAAATAAAAGGAATGGAAATAAAAAAAGAGAAATATAAGCTACAGGCATTTGCAGATGACTTGGTCTTTATACTAGAAGACCCTTTAGAAACTGGACCAAAGCTAATTAGAAAAATAGAAGAATATGGGGAAGTAGCAGGACAACAAGGATAAGACAAAGATTTTAGTTAAGAATCTTACAGATACACAAAAAAGAGTGTTGATGGAAAGAATTAATATACAGATAGTTAAAAAAGTGAAGTACTTAGGAATACAACTAACAGCAAAATGTGCAACAATTAAAGAGGATAATTATATGAAACTGATGAGGCAAATCAAACTAGACTTGGAGAAATGTAAAGACCTGCAACTGTCATTAACAGGAAGAATAGCTACTATAAAAATGAATATCTTACCAAGACTATTATATCTATTCCAAACAATTCCAATAAAACTGGAGAAAAAATATTTTGAATAATTAAATAAAATAATATCAAGATACATTTGGCTAGGGAAAAAAGCAAGAATAGGCTTGAAAATGCTGCAGGATGCCAAAAAAAGAGGGGGCTTTGGGCTACCAGACTGGGAATTGTACTATCAGGCCTCGGTACTCACATGGGTGAAAGAATGGATCAGCTTGAGACATACAAGATTATTAACTTTAGAAGGCCATGACCTCCAACTAGGTTGGCACGCTTTCTTATGGTATGGGAAGAATAAGATACATAGTTATTTTCCTACGTTAGGAATGCACTGTTATTAGTTTGGTTTAAAATAAAAGAACAACATTATTTGAAAATACCAGTCTGGCTTTCTACTATGGAAGCATTGGTACATCCTAATGTTATTAACATGGAAAAAAATTGTAAGATACAAAGATATTTTGAATGAAAAGGGGGAATTAAAAACTAAGCAGGAACTTAGTTGTCAAAGGATGGACATTGCATGGTGGCCACACATGCAGATACAATCTCATTACGAGAAAGATGCTAAAACGTATGGTTTTAACAAAGAGTTAACAGAATTAGATCAGATATTAACTGGAACAGATGAAAAACTGATAAAGAAATTATATTATTATTTATTAAGTATTAAACTTGAAAGTGATCAGGTAAAGGAGACAATGATTGCGTGGGCTAAAAACTTTGGAATGCAATAGAATTAGATAAATGGCAGAAACTATGGGATAGAAATATTAAATTGACTATGTCAACTGCATATAAAAATGTATAAAGAAGATCTGCTAAATGTTGGAAGTGTAATCAATCATCTGGTTCATATTACCATATGTGGTGGACATGCCCAAAAGCTAAAAAATATTGGACGAAAATACATACTTGGTTGGAAAAAATGATAAAGCAGCATATAGATTTGAAACCAGAGACATTTTTGTTGGCCATCCTACCAGAAAAATATGATAAAAGGACTATATATCTGGTTTTACATATACTAACTGCAGCCAGAATTGTATTTGCACAACAATGGAAAAATGAGATTCCGTCAGATGAGAATGTAATTAAGAAAATACTAGAATGCGCAGAAATGGATAGATTAACGCTTACTATTAAAGATACAGAAGAAATTGAATATTTTTTTATATGGGATGTATTTTATCAATGGCTAGACAATAGAAACAGAAGTTAGAAAGGAAGAGATATAAAAAAAGGAAATGTTAAAGTGGAGAGTTGTTAAAGAAGATAATGTTAAGTATTATTGTTATTATATTATTATATTATCAACATTATTGTGATGAATATTATAACAAATATGTGGATTAAGACTGCTTAAAAACAATTGTACCCAGATCACACACTGTTTGATGGAAATTGAATTTTTATATGTTATATAAATAAAATAAATAAAACATGGGGAAAAAAGAGAATATTGCATTTTTCTTAACCATGGATTGCCTCTATAACATCAGGGGAAGATAAACTTTCTTTGGGACACTGGTAACACTTCTGTTTTTGGATGTACTCAAAGCTAGTGTGACCAGGGGTGGGTTCTAACTTACGTCGCCGCAGGTTTGCTTCCTCTCGTGCTGCGTGGGCACGTAAACATTGCACACTGCGCGGCTGCAGCGCGCAACCATGCACATACTTCACGCATGCGTGCGCATGCGCAGTGCCGAAAACCCAGCTTCTGCGCATGCGCAGAAGCAAAAAACAGCTTCTGCGCATGCACAGAAGCCAAAAACAAAATGGCAGCACCTACGGCACTGCCGAGAGAGACGGTTCATGGGCATGGCCAACCGGCGATCGCTCCCGGTTTGGCAAACGGGAGGAAATTCCCGCTACCGGTTCTAAAGAACCGGTCCGAACCGGGAACAACCCACCTCTGAGTGTGACCATGAAGCAACAGATCTTGAATGACAATAACATAATCCCACCCCAACCATTTCAGCCAAATTTGTCAGTTATTTCTTCCTACTGGAGGACAAACCTACATTTATCTCCTTTTTCAACTAGGCTTCCTAAGTAAAACTATTTTCTCAGTTGTGGCATAAGACATTATTCCTTTGTCAGCAATGAAGTAAGAGTTAACTGATAGTCCTTATGCTTTCTGTGTATAAAATAACTTGAAGAATTGCACCATTTTATTCTTAATCTCAACAGAAAAATAAATTTCAATTATTATACTATTACAGTATTAATATTTCTAATCATCCATTAACCAGAGTTCTCTCGAGCCTCCTTAAAAAGGACAAGTATAACATCCAGATATTTATTTTTAAATAAAATGAATAAATGAAGCGATATACAGTAAATGACTCAGGAAGATAGCAAAACATGGTGATGTAGGGAAATGTAAAGTTGTGAAATCTTAAGAATTCATTCCCACTTCACATTATAGTTCCTAAAGTTCCTTTAGGCATGATATAAGTCTGGTATAGATTTAATAAGTAAATGAAGCCACTTGCTGTACTGAATACATGAAAGCTGAAAGAGGGGTCCTTTGTATTCTCTGAGCTTGGTTATTTTCTTGCAGATGTTTCATTATCCAAACTAGGTAACATCATCAATGCTACTACTAGGTGTAGCACTGATGATGTTACCTAGTCTGGGTAATGAAATGTCTGCAGGAAAACAACCAAGTTCAGAGAGCACCAAGAACACCTCATTTCAATCCTGAGCTACAAATATTCTCCTTTAATAGAGCTGAAAGAGCCACAAGGTAATCATCAGTCCCTCTCTCTCCCTCTCAGTCTTTCTCATATATACATACAAAGCTACATGAATAAATAAACCTACTAGTAATTAACTGTCCATTGCTGTATTCTTCTCAGCCGATCTCGAAAACGGATGCAAAATGTTTCCAACATCTCCATCATGGGAATGCTCATCATGTACCTCCTCGCTGCCCTTTTTGGCTATCTTACTTTCTATGGTGAGTTTAAGCTGATCTGAAATGCTCAACATATCTGTTCAGGTTTCATATTATTCAGAATCTGTTTGCAAGGAAACAGATTCTGAATAATCCTTGTAATAGCTATTTCCCTTCAGTGGGTTGTTGTTTTTTTTAAAAAAAATCAGCTTTAGTTTGCTATCTATAAAATAATTGTGCACAGTAAGGAATGTTATTTTACCTGAGCAATTTAAGACATCAACTTCATATGCTAAGATCAAGGTATTGTTTGATTGTCTTCTACCATAGTTTGATTGTTGTTTGATTGCCTTCTACCATAGTTAATCCCTAAAACAGGGAACAGATAAGTGAATTCTGCCCAACTACCCTAATGATGAACATATTGCAAATTAGTCTCCATGTAGGGATTTTTGCTCTTTGCTAATTCCAAACTGTTCAATGTGAAGGTACACCACGTAATGATGAAGTTGCTTGAGAAAAATAATAGAGAATGTTCTTTTTTTATCAGGTGAAGTAGAAGATGAGTTGCTTCATACATATAGGAAGGTTTACACCTTTGACACACTGCTCTTGATGGTTCGTCTTGCAGTTCTTGTGGCTGTGACTCTCACTGTACCAATAGTCCTATTCCCAGTAAGTCATTTTAAGCAAACTTTAAGCAGCCCATCCATGATTGTGCTCTCCTCCCCTTTTGTAATCTACTTCAAGAAATTCAAGTGTAAAATAGGTCTGGTTTTTTTTTAATTTTTAATGACAATGTGAAATGACATTAAAAATCTTACAGAATATTACAGACAAAAATCTAAAAAGGTAAATTTAAGCACTTAAGGGGGCTATTTCAGATTTAAAAAAATACTTCAGGAATTGAATTAATGATCTTGATCTGTTAAAGAAATTGCTCCAATCACCAGAGAACTCAAGACTCATAGTTCCAGTTTAATGTGGTAGCCGAGGTGGCGCAGTGGTTAGAGTGCAGCACTGCAGGCTACTTCAGCTGACTGCTAGCTGCAGTTTGGCGGTTCAAATCTCACCGGCTCAAGGTTGACTCAGCCTTCCATCCTTCTGAGGTGGGTAAAATGAGGACCCAGATTGTTGGGGGCAATATGCTAACTCTGTAAACCGCTTAGAGAGGGCTGTAAAGCACTATGAAGCGGTATATAAGTCTAAGTGCTATTGCTATTGCTAGCCAGCTATGGCCTCTTCCAAGACACTCCATTCTGAAAAATGAACATATACTAAGCATTATGTGACCATAAGCACATTATCTTCTCTTACATGGGGAAATTCTTCCATTGTTGTGTTTTTCCCCTAAAATCCTGTTTAGGAAATATATTTTGTTATTATCTATGGGTGCTACTATTTTGACTAAACTAAGATCAGCCTTGAGTGTTAAATACTGTTTATAGAAGAAATGCTTGTGGAAAAATTTATAACCTAAAGGAAAAGTCTCCATGGTACTAAAATCAGTGAAAAAATAGCTACTGATTGTTTTTACAAACTCCAGGCTGATGGTATTTTTTCATGTTTGGCATCTGCACTTAAGACTTTTTTTCCCTTTTAACAAGTCAAGCGACTTCACCGTAATGTTGACCACTGGAGCTGCTATTAACCTTTTACCTAGTACTTATCCCTGCATCTACATAGCAGCTATAGAAATGCTGTCCAGGCTTGAGATATTTGCAGAGCAGGCCAAACAGAATCATATATCCACATTTATTTTTCCAGATGTCTCTTGTAGATGGAATGATAGAGTGAAATTATATTTAATAGACATATAGAAGAAGCAAAAGTCCTTGCTTTAGTAAAAGAAGAAATTCTATAAATTTGATTGCTGCAACTATAAAGTGAATATACTGAGATGCTTATGAATAAGAGATTTCCTTTATGGATTTCACTGGTAACTATGCTAACATCCTTATCCAAGTCAGGTTTCATCAGTTTTTTAATAAGTAGAACTAATAAGTAGAACTTATTTTTGGTATCTTCATATTATTTTTAACATTAGATATTCTGCATCAAAGTACATTTTTTTATTTATAAAACCTCAGGATAAAAAGGGCATATTTACAAAGATGTAAAAAGGGGCAAAGGTAAAACATTTCTTGCTACAAAATGTTTAAAAGGCATAATAAAACTAAAATATACTGTTTTTTTTATAGATTCGTACATCTCTTACCACACTCTTGTTCCCCAGAAGACCTTTCAGTTGGATAAGACACTTCCTCATTGCTATTGTTATTCTTATATTTAATAACCTTTTAGTCATTTTTGTCCCTACTATTAAGGACATCTTTGGATTCATAGGTATGAATGCTTTCTCTTGCTCTCATTGTTTTAAATAAAGAATATTAACATAGCAACATGTTCATTTTTGGCAAAACTCCTTTCTCTAACCTGGATATGCTGGATCTAGAATCCCTGCCAAATTATTGTGAACTCCGATAAGTTGTTTTTTTTCAATAGAAGGGAATACTTGTAGCTTGGGGTTGAACTGAGGGGTCATTGGTGCTGTTGGAGCTTGGTTGTTTTCTTGCAGACGTTTCATTACCAAACTAGGTAACATCATCAGTGCAAAACAACCAAGCTCAGAAAGCTGTTTTTAATACAGAAAGGTAACTCTACCTTCCATCTTTCCATCTTGGTGTACTTATAAGATGGGAGTCAAAAACGTTAAAATGACAGCCACGACTATTTGACCAAAGCACCACCCATTTGTTCATGCATCACAGTGCAACAGTGTAACACCTAGAAAGGAACAGTTCTTCAATTGTAAAGTAAAGGTAGCCATCTTGATTTTTTTTCCCCATCCACCCCTATGGTCACCCATGCTTCTATTTCTTATAACAGTTAGGAGCCTTTCATATAATTATTATTGCATAGAGGAAGTGAAACATTCTCCTCTTGTTCAGATGCCAATCCAGAGAAGACTCCACACAAAATTTCATATAAGATTGGGTCTAGATTTTTAGATTTCAGGATGAAGACTTTTAATTATTTCCACAACTGATCAGGTTTTTAGATAATAATGGAATAATTTTGGAGGAGGGAGGAATGAGCAGACTCCTAGTGTGTTCTAGATTATAAGACCAGAAGACTGACTTTTTAAAATATATTATCAGAGCCTTTCTTCTTTTCTAGCATATCATTTGTAAAGTTTAAAAGTGTTCATTCTTGTATTTTAATTCCTCATTGTGTTTTGGCTTTGGTATTTATAGGCATTGTTATTTTCCTGTCACTACAATCTACTTTGGGAAATATTTGTTGAAAAGCAGACTACAATTTTGAACAAATAGATAGCAATTCACAAGAAAATGTCTAATTCTAGAATTTTCTCCATTGTAAGAAATATTTCTAATAGAAAAATAGACCCATAGATACATTCATAGAAATGTCAGGTAGTGTAATAGAAGAGTCTCATTGTATATTTTTAACATCAGGCAATATACTTTACTGGATACCTGATAATGTAATATTAAAAATGCACGTTCAGAAAACAGTAATTTTAGCTTGGTTCAGTCAGATTGGAGCAACAACTATAACATTGAAAATTCAAATTTAGTATTAGGTCTCCTGGGCTACAAGAGAGCAGTTGTTTTTTACCCAGCATTTGAGAAGAAATGTTCATGGGATCTAATTTAAGTGAAATAGAGGAAGGTTGGATGCAAGTGTTTGTTACAGAGCTGGGAATGTTAGAACCTCCAAAATTGGAGTAGTCGTCTTGTCAGGCTACAGCCCAGAAGTTGGCAAGCTATAAATCTCACCTCTCCAAACAATGAACCATCTAATTGAGAATAGGCAGGAAACATTCAGATAGATCAGATAAATTAGACTTTTATTATAGATAATAATTAAGAGACATGCACACAATAATTTATCTTTTGATATGTAAATAAGACAAAGTATTTAAATACTACTATGCTTCACAGCAGTGTTTCAGCAACTTTAAGATGTGTGGATTTCACTCCCAGAATTCTTCAGCCAGCACTAAAGTTGTTGAGATTGAAAAACACTGCTGCAAACTTTAAAGTCTTGGATTTTTGAATCAATGGAGAATTGATGGTTTGCTTGGTAGTGTTGGATGACAGACATGTTTATATAATAGCCAATTTTAGCTTATAAGTGCTGGTTGCCACCTAGCTAGATTCAGCCCTTACCTTTGCAGAGAGAAATTATTGGCATATAACTTCCATGAAAGTGTATATATTGCAATGTTACTGTGCTTTGGAGAGAAATTAACAGTAATAAGCCTCTTTTTTAAAGCCTCTTAGCTACCTTTCATTTCCCAAACAGTAAGACTATGTTTCCTATTATAGGTGCCTCTGCTGCAACAATGCTGATTTTTATTTTGCCTGCTGCCTTTTATCTTCGGATTGTCAAGAAAGAGCCTTTGAGGTCACCTCAAAAGATTGGAGTGAGTCATCCAGTTTTTTTCAATTATTGACCTACGTTGTAGCTTTTCCTACTAATTAATTGTTTTTGCTATACTTTCCCAATTACAGGCCCTGATTTTCCTCATTGTTGGCATAATCTTTATGTTTGGGAGCATGACTCTAATTCTCTTGGATTGGATTTACAACTCCTCACATTCCAATCAGCATTAATTTGGAAGGAAATTGTTTGTTTTTCTTTGCCATAGAAGTGGTTGAATTTCATTAGCCATGTGCAAGCAAATAAACAAAAGACTTTTGACTATAGAAGAGGACATTACTTCTAGTCAATGGCAAGATTCCAAAGACTTTGTTAATACCACTAAATGGACCTAAGGTGGATTAAATCCCACTTTGGTGAAGGATAGTTATTTATGCATTATCACCTGTGTCCATTTTTTTTTGGACCAGGACAGAATAAAAATGTGAATTGTGAAGATGCCTGGATCTAATTATGTATATAGTACCCACAAAGACTGTTACTTTGGTTTTGATAACTACTATTTCTAGAAACTAGAAAAAAAAAGTTGTCCAGAAGTGGAGATTATATATATACACAGTAAATATAATGTATGTACATAAAGAAAAATGAAACTATTATTTTAAATGACTATAACTTTAATAAGATATAAACAAAATATAAAAACAGCATCAATTTCTGAAAGTATTTCACTTAGTCATCAATAAATTACATTAATTATAGGAGTGCCCACTACGGAAAGTGAGCAAATGTGATAAATTCTTTATTATGCTAACTTTTAATAATATTGTTTATTACAAAAATTGACTGCTGCTGTGGGATGAAAAAGGCCCCTTTTCTCTGCAGCTGTGGTTTATAGAGAGTATTCAGGCCAATGGATAGTTATAAATGACTATCAGAATTCTCCAATTTATGGAACTGTGCTCAAAAGATAAATTAAATCTTAGCCAGCCAAAGCTGTTCCTACTGTTTACTGCTACCAAAATATACTTTTTATGACTTGTATTATGTTGTCAAAAATGAGCACTCTCTGTCCCACCAATAAATTTAAAAGTTTTTATAGTGAGTTTCTCTGCTTCTCGTGGCTAATAGATTAATCTTCAGTATGATGTTAATAATTGCATAATAAGGATGTCTAATCATGACAACTGGAATGGGCTCAGATGCAGAAAGAGGCTGGTTCTAGTGGGATTCCTATGACAAGTATATATAACATGTATCAAACTGATCCTGCACATGTAATTTTGTTTTGATCTTAATTATTTAACAAACTGGAACTTGGTTTGTAATTTGTCTTCCACAGTAGTTCAAACTGATTTAACACAATCACATAGAATGTGAAAGCACACCAGCTAGTATTGTTGCATTTGTATTTGATAATATAGACAATACAGCACATTATAAGCATTGATGTATTTGTTCTATATACTGTAAATATGTATGTACATAATATTATTCTTTATCAAAAGTTCCTGTATGGTTTAATGCTTTGATTTTTATATATACAGTAAGTTTGGGTAGTTGTTGCTTTAATATTCCCAAGCGTGATACTACTTAGATGCAGCACTGTTTCAATGAGCTCTAAAAGCTTCATTTCTCCAATACATTGTTAGAAATTTCTGAAAAGTCCAGAATAATACCTAAATAAAATGAAACATCAAATGTTACTACAATAAATGATAATAAAATTAAAGGATGAAAGATTTATCTTTATTGATCTGTTGTACAAAGTGCCGTATTATTTTGAACTACATAAACTATACCTGCAATTTGGTTTCAGGGTTCACATTTATTTTCCACACCTATTGTGCTACTGATTATGACTTCAGTCAAGAGTGACATATTTTCTAGATACTCTGATATGAAAAACAGAAGCTTTTACAGTATTAATCCATGTTAGATCCCTGTTTATACAGATAAATAAATTACTGAGATTTTATATTGTTAGGGTTGTCTATTTCCCATTATTCCCAGTATGTTGTACTGTCTTATTCAAACCAAACTGATCTCTTGGCAAAGGTTTGTTACATTTCAAAGCAAATGATCCCCTAAATTCAATTTCCTTTATTGCATTCAGCAAGCTAAGCATAATTTTCAAGAACAACCTCCCCCTATGCCTAAAGAGAAAAGTTTTCCATCAGTGTGTGCTATCTTCTCTAACATATGCCAGTAAAACATGGACACTAACCTCACAGCCGATACAAAAGCTATGAGTGGTGCAAAGAGCCATGGAAAGATACATGCTCTGCATTACAAGACAAGATAGAAAGTCCTGCACATGGATTAGAGAACAAATGAAAGTATATGATATCATCAAGAGAGTAAAAGAATTGAAATAGAAATGGGCTGGTCACATAGCAAGATGAACTGATGGCAGGTGGACCAAGGCAGTCATAGAATGGATCCCACTTGATAAAAAGTGTCCATGAAAGAGAACTAAAACAAGATGGATCGACGACATCAGCAAGTATTGCTGGCCCAATTGGCAAAAGAAAGCTCAGGACTGTATAGATTGGAAACATGTGGAAGAGGCCTTCATCCTGCAGTGGATAGACAATGGCTAAGATGATGATGATGATGATGATGATGATCCCCTAAATTAAAATTCTGCTGAATTTTGCTTTCCAAATGCTTTCCAAGACTGAAAGCAATGATGTATAAAATACATAATTGTGGGTTATTTGCAGAGGTGGGTTCCTACTGGTTCTAACCGGTTCTTTAGAACCGTTAGTAAACCGGCGATGATGTCACGGAACCAGTTCTTTCGGTGTCTCCGTGGGCGCTGCCATCTTGGATTTTTTGATTGCTGCGGGGGGCGGGGCGTGCGCAATATGACCCTGAGCAAACCGGCAGCAAAAGGATTCAGAACCCACCCCTGGTTATTTGTATTATCTTATTAAGAGGACTATTTTAAAAGAAGAAACAATGTTGTATTTTCTAATAGTCTGAAACCAATATCTTTAAATGTGCATATTGGACCATTACTATTGAATACAATTTTTAGCACTGGGAAATGCAGAAATGAACAGTTTACTAATTTCTGGTAAAGCTAGAATGTTATTGCAAGGTATACAACTGTATAAAATTTTGCTCCATATATTTTATTTAAGAATGAAGACTCCAAAAGAGCAGTTTCACAATAGGGCACAATAATAGGGCACATTAGCATTTTTCCAACATTATTAAAATGAAAGATGCAAATTGAACTTTATTATTATTATTATTATTATTATTATGAATCTTCTGGGTTTATAACTGAGCTGCTGGCCTCGGTTAAAAACCCAGAAGATTCACTTAAAAAAATAAATAAATAAATAAATAAAGTCTTTTATAAAATTTATGGGGTGTCAACCCAATAAAATCTCCCAGATTGCTAAAGGCAGTGAACTGTGCAAGATGCGGGCTTCGCAAATAGCCAGGCAAAGAGGACAGAA